>PVKB01002730.1:0-255213 GCA_004027205.1 Ctenodactylus gundi | reverse complement strand
GGGGTGGGATGTGAAAAGTTTTCCATCTGTGTATCTTTATGTTGCACAGAGAAGGGACGAAAGAGTTGGAAATTCAGGAAAACCTTGAGGTTCTAGGAGCATTAAGAGGGAGAAATAGTTAGAGAGTGTAAGGCTAAGAGTACAAGGGAGAAGGCACGTTTCAATCAGTATTGCGGGCCACGCCCACCATGGGCACATGGGCTTCCCGCAAGGGATACTCTTGCAGAATGCGGAAGTGATGGGGAGTGTGCTACTGTCAGTGTGGGCCAGTATGGCATGCTCCCTATGAATGGGACACGAGGCCACAGGGGACTGGAAGAACATGGGGTGGCCTCAAAACTGGTATCAGAAGGATAGAAATTTCTTCCTCTTTTCCCTTCTGAGAGAACCCCTTTCACCAATGTTTGGAAAACAGCTCATAGTTAATTAAGCACAGGTAAAGAAAACAGACAAAACAAAATGCTAACTTTGATTAATACTTTTACAAGAAAAAAAAATTGTGGATTAATGTAGGATTATTAAAAATTCTTGAAATTGCCTGATCATGAAAACCTGATAGCTATGAAGTTTTAAATTATTTACTAAAAATAACTATCACATCTCATCAAATTAGTACCTCCAAAACACACATACACAAATTATGATTTTTCTGTCTTTAGTAAAATGGAGAAAATGGAGACGGGTTTTTTTTTGCTAATAAATTAAGAAAAATCATATTTTTGGACAACTGAGTTGTAACTGTAAATTTTAAACCTTCCAAAATTTTTTCCTACTTGATTATCAGATTTTAATCTGTAATAATAATTAGAACAGGTCTTGATGCTTCTTAGTGGATGTGTATAAACCTGCAGTGCGCTGCAAATATAATAAAACTGTGTTGAACTGTTATAATCCAAATTTTGCAAAATATGCAGGGCTCATAAAATTAATGAGATTCGAGATTCCTGCTGGAGAACCTGTAGGGACACACCCAGAAAAGTCATGGAAATATATTCTTGATGTTGCCGATGTTTAAAGTCATACTTACTAAGACATAGTTGCATACAAAAACCCATTTTAAGGTACACCATTTGATGTGTTTTCACAAATATTAACAATTATGTGACCAATAACACAGCGACATGTAGAAATTTTCCACTCTCATAGAATTTTCTTTATTCTTTTCTATAGTGTTTAAATATGGGAAATTAGAAATGGTCAGTTAACACGATATCTATGCACACAAAATACTCAAGCTCAATATAACCATTAAGTATCACACACACAAACATTTAGAGAGAGAGAGACAACCTATAAAAATGGAGGAAAATAAATGATCTGTTAAAAACTGAGAAAGAAAAAGAATACATTCATTATTGATAAGAAAGGAAGACATTAGAAAACAGAGGATTCAGTTTTAATTAATAATTGTAGCTTCTGAAACATGGCCAAATCCTTCGTTTAATTTAATTTTAATTTAACTACTGAACCTTTTTTTTCAGCTTTTGATGACATAAGTCTGAACTCTTGTGATAAATGATTAGGCAGAGAAAAATGATGTTTTTGGTTAACACCAGCACTTTGTATCTTACCTTGAACTTTCCCCATCAGCAGCTGCAGTTAACAGCAGCACTGTGGCCACCTATGCTAGATGTACTCCTAAGGGATCGAGCTAAATGATTTCTGTGTGTCAAACCCAGGAATAGTGTCCCAGTTATCATGTCCAGCTGCTTCTTTAGCCCCTAAGTGGCCTTAAGGAGCTGATTCACCTTGCAAGGTACTTGCTAAGGGATGATTAGTTTTACTTGATGTCAGGATAAGCAAACATCTAACAGGACATGAAGTTTGATTACACTTGTGGAAGTAAGAATCTTGACCCAGTGCCAACCTCACGTAAGTGACTCAAGAAGAACTTGGATGTTACCAGCCTCACTCAGGTTTTGTTTTGATTTCGCACTTTCTGATTTTTGGTTCTGTTAATTTTTTGAAACTTCACCTCTGGTCAGCGGTAATTGCTCCTGAAGACAAGGCGCATCTTTTCTAAATTTTTAGGATGAACACAATTTGACAGTGAAATCAAGGTCACCTTAGATACAATTCTATCTACTTAATGCAAAGAATATTTTTTTTTTTTTGCCACATTGAATTTTAAAAGGAAACTGCCAGGGCATATTTGGAAGTAGAAATTTTTTGTCATGTTTTTCTGACTTTTCTCACAACCAATTTATATCAAATTGGTGTATAATGAAAATTGAAAAAAAGCAGTACTTGACTTTAGTACAACTAATTCTTCTTGTGCATTTCTTTTGAAAGCCTGAGTATTTTATAATTCTGGTTTTAAATTAACTAAAAAGAACTGTCATATCTCATTAAATTGAAAACACACATACACAAACATCTTTGTGATACTCAATCTTATAAAATCGGCATTTCTAAAATTTTAATTTTCAAAGCTAACACATGTGAGTACAATTTAATCAAGTGACTATCTATTGAATCCCTATTCTGGGAGAAACGATGTTGGTGCAAAAATAAACACAGCACATAGTTTTAACAATTGATACAGAGTATCTGAGGAGGCAAACTTCTACTAAGTTACACAGAAATCTATAAGGTACATTAAAATTTAAGACAGCGTAAGGATTGAAGGAAGGGACATCACAATAAACAGTTGTATAAACAATCTACAGAGTTATGAAAGTCACATATCAATTTGTGAGAACTGATCAACCCAAAAACATTTCATGTGGAGAAGTAAAGATTAAAGTTGTGTATTGAAGAATACATGGATTTGATCCACTTGAAAAAAAAAAAAAAAAAACAGCATCTACTGGAGCTGAGCCTGGTGGTGTAGGCCTGTGTCCCATCACTCTAGGAAGCTGATGCAAGAAGAATACATATTTTAGCCTAGCCAGGGCAATTTAGCAACTTTAATGAGACTTGTCTTAAAATCAAAAATAGAAAACAGGCCTAGGAAGGTAGGTTCAGTGTGAAGGCTTTGGATTCAATTGTCAGTATCACATACAGACAAAAAGGCATTTGTGAAAATTTGGGAGATAAATTAGCCAGGTATCCATGTATCGTTCATAAAATGTTACCACTGAATGGGAAAGAACTCTCATTTTTTTTTTCCTAGGAGGAAGTTTGGGCTTATCACTGGCCATCACCTTGGCCAAGCTCCAGCTGATACCACAATTGTTAATGAACTCTGGGGTGAAACTTTCTCCTCATGAGATCATGACCACCTGGTGTCCTGTGGGAATGATTGATGAAACAGAATAGGTTCCACAGCACAGAAATTTATAAACATAAAAGCTCATGATAATATTTTTACAAAAGTGATGCATTTATATATAAAACTCAAATATGTGCCTTTTCCAAAATTGTCTTTAGACAAGTCCCTTTACGCTGTGATGCAGCTGTCACAATCACCATTGACCTAAGCTTTCTGAGTGGCCTTGACTCAGAGGACAGAGTTCCACCTACAGTTTTGCTCAGTGACTTCTACCTGAAGACTATGCAATCTGTGAAGTCTCAGAAAGTTAGTAAGGTGAGACTTAGCCCACTAGGAGTCAGCTCTGTGGGCTTAATATGCATTGCAGGAATGTGTGGCCTTGGAAGTATCAGTGTCATCAACTAACTAGTGTCATTGGTAGTCGCATAGAGCCTCTTATGGTATAAGAACTATAGAACTGGGAATCTTCCTTCCTTCCTTCCTTCCTTCCTTCCTTCCTGCCTTCCTTCTTCCCCTCCATTCTTCCTTTCTTTCTTCCTTCATTAATTCCTTCATTCCTTGATTTTTTTTTCATTTCTCTTATGCAATATTTAGTCAGCTCCTTCATCATCTGTCTGTGTCACCATGTAGAGGAAAAGTTCGTGATACCAGGTACTTGCTGCATAAATGCGTGGCCTTTCTACATACATTTAGTACATACTCCATAAGTTTAGTGCATAATTCAGTGGATATTCTATAACTATTAATAAATATTTAAATATAAAGGAGGATGCTAGATTATTTTAAAATATAAGATGGGTGATTTATATTATTCACACAAAATGGGAGGAATGATTATCTCAGGTAATAGAAATACATTTTACTTGGCATAATATTACACTGAAAGTATCATTCATGCCATTAATAACAATGGCTGCCTTTTAATGAATGGTTAGTAACATGTCAAGCACAACCCTGATAGTTTTGTGTATGATAACACTTAACAGAAATGGTTATCTCTGCGTGGTGATATTATAAATAAATTTTCTCCCAGCACATGAACATTATAGAGTACAAAGGATTTCCCTGCTTAAGACAATAGAAGTCTTTACAGTTATTTTAATTTTCCCAGAATGTGTGGAGCTTCCTAGCTGTAGCTCAGCTAGTAGTACCCTCTTCCTCCAATGTGATATTTAATGCCTGTAGCTGTGCTTCCAGTCCCAGATGCTATCACTCAGCGGTGGTTAAAAGGATTTCTCTTCATAAATCCTGTAAAGTTCATAAAGATCCTTTCATAGGTGCACGCTGTGTGTTACTCTCTATGCTGGGTGTGAATGCACACATTGATGTGGATAGGAAATGGAACTTTTTTTCATGGATGTGTGATTTCATAATTTATTATATGGATGACTGATGATTGCACATTACAGTGGTTTCCTTTCTAAAATTTACTAAGGTACTGAAAAATAAATTTAAACTCCTAAATCACAGGCAAGTACCAGGATATAGAATTATGGATAATTTAAATAATGCTCATTGTATAGGAAGTAAAACAAAAATGGAAATAAACATAAATTCATGGGAAGTTTAAACTAAATAAAATAATTATAAAGTAACTTTCAATATAGAAATTTCTTGATTCAGTGGCATTAGGAAGATGGGAAAAGAGCTAAAAAAATAAAAGTTCTCATAATTAAAAAGTCATTGAAGATTAATTATAAAATATATTCTTGATCCGGAATTTCATTTTAGCCACTCTTCAGATGGAGACCTGACCTTCTAATCGAAAGAATTTTCATTACAAGCAAAGTTTTCACTGTCTGGTTTATATGTGTCTGTGCAGAGAGAAGCATTTTAAGTTTATAATACTATAAATAAGAAGATAGGAAAATTGTAGCAGTAATTTTCTTGTGTATTTATTTTAGAATAAAACTAGAGAGATAAAAATGAGTGATTAAGTTATAAGATATGCTTACACATTACAAGAAATCCCTTAAGTCATTAATCTGTAAAAGTACTGGATTTTTAAAAGCTCATCAATTTAAAGAAACAGGAAAATATGGTAGGGAATATAACACAATAAATTTTAAGGAATATACATAGGAGAAAATATTTTAAGGCATAATATACAAACATTTGTATAGGTATGGAAATTAATATTTTGTATGTCGTTTATGCCGCATATATTAATACATAATAACTCAATAGATTTAATGTGTATTCATGGTAAGTAAATGAGTATATTAAATTAGCATATATTTTATATGCAATACAAGCATATTATGATTTAAAAATATTGAAAAAGTCTTATGTAGTTCTTAGACATGCCTTGTCGTTTCTGATCAATTCATCTTATTTAATTTTTTCAAAGCTCTTACTTATCTTTATCAGAAAGGCTATGTATCTCCATCTGATAGTAGATTTGCTTACGTTCTGTCTACTTTCAACTAAAATGTAACCTCCTTAAGAATATCTTCGGTAGCAAATCACCAGTTCTTGCAACTGGCTCAGGAACGCAAGGTTACTCTAAATCTATTAGCTGAATGAATAAAATAAATTGGTATCCAATGTATAAGCAACAATTTGAAGGCTTACATTTTCTTTTTTTATTTTCTTTGAAAACCCTGATGAATATTGAAAGATTTTTAGGTGTTCAATTTTTTATTATTGAAGAATACGTGGTGGTAATTATTTCACGTATGTGCATAACCCCTTGGCACATTGCACTTCTTGCACAAATACAAGTTTGATTTGCAATTTGTGCCTGGCACAATCTGGGAATAAAATTTAGGAATTAAGGAACAAGAATACTGCATGGCTTGAATTATTCTCTGTTCTCCTGCGATGGGTGAGTAGGCATTGTTCCTCTTCCATTGTAAGTAGAATAGGAGAAATTTCTCATTGATTCAGCCCAAGTGCTTGGATGGATCCAGTGGAGCCTAAGAGCAAAGAGAGCAAGGATGAGGGACTGACAGTGGGAGTGGGGAAAGAATCTGTGATCCCGTGTCCAGGATCCTGTTTACACGACACCTGCCATTGCACGTTCAAGGAAGGATCCTCAGATGTTAGATTTCATGCAGGATGAAGGGGCAGAGCTGGAGGTGTAGAGGATGGAATGAGAGTTCTACGAGCATCCAGGCTGTGTACAGACTTGCAAAGATCTCAGATTTTGTACTCTATGATGAATGGGGAACAATTTTAGGTATTTTAACAGATGAGTGGTATCAATTCTTTGAGTTGGATCTGGTTGAGAATAAAATATAGAAGACATTAGAGTGGAAGAGGAAATGCAGAATAATTTAGGAGTTTGCCTTGGTATTTGATTAAGGGTGGCCTAAGCCACTGTCCTTGGTCATCTGGAGTACTGCATGTCTGCTGCATTGTTAACACTCCTTTCGGATGCTTTTTCCTATACAAGTACTTTTAGTCAAGATAAAAAAAAAAATTAGAGAAGAGAAAGAAGAAGCCAACCAGAATTTCCCCTTTGGCAGGCAGCCTTAAGCAAGGCCACACAGAGGGAAGAGTGAAGTTAAGAGAAGTTTAGATGCTCAATTATCAAAATTTATCTATAACTGAATTGAGCGTGAACAAAACTGACCAGACAACTTTTTTTTTTCCCTTAGAATGGATACATGCTACAAGATCTAACCAAGATTTTATCTAAAAACAAAGGGGTAAACCAGGTTCACAAACTTGAAATGATGGTGGGGAAGAGGGGGGATTTCTTTAATTTTTTTCCCATTGTGTCCAATAGATTCTGTTCTTTTAACAGACTGAACAGCTTGGCATTGTGCCACTTATCCTTTAAAATACGACACAAGTAATCTACATTGAAGGAATAATGATTTGCAAACTCTCTTGGCTTACCCTGCACTTTCTAAGATTTGAATAAAATTCCCAGGGAAAACAGCTCTAAATATTTGCTAAAAACAGGGAAATAAGGGTATCATTTAAAATCAATGATGGCATGAGACTCCCTTCCAGTGATGCCACTTCCAAATACATGAATTCATACCATAATTCTACTCTCACCTGCAAACAGTGATTGACATTTCTAGTTAGAGAAATTTTTGAGGGGAACAATATAAGACAAGTAAATTGCCCAGTTCAGTAACTGAAAAGGAAGTCGGTAGCTGATAAATATCATGAATTTAATATTCAAAAATCAATTTGACCTCTCTTCAGTCTCCTTTTTTTAATGGAAGTTTGAAAAGAGTTAAACAATATGTTCTTAATGCATATCTTATCCTTCTCTACACATTAATGTGTCTTACTATCAGTTGTCTTGAGTGTTTTAATTTTGCAAGTTGGCTTTACATAACATTTGCTCCTCTTTCATTTTGGAATGGTGAGTAACGATGACTTGATTATCCTACCCAATGAGCCCTTGATATTTCTCCCCATTGGCAATAAGCTATTATTTACAATAGCAGTAAGGAATACAAGCTCTTTCTATTATCAGGTGATCTTTGAGATGTTACTCCACAAGGTTAGAAAACATTTTTTTCAGCAAATGATATAATAACAGACGGTATGATTTGTATTATTTTACAAGTACTTCCTGACACACTAAGCACCCCACAGGAATGGGCTCCCATCTTCTGCTTCTTTACTCTATTCATGGTGGCCTTTGTGTAAGAGAAATCCTTTAGTTTGAACTGTAATTGAATTCCTTGTACTTCAATGCTTGTGGATATTACTTAGAAAGTCTTTCTCCCCTTATACATCACATGGGGTTATAATACATTTTCTTCTATTAACCGTATTGTTCGACTTCTCACTTGTGGCCCTTTAATCTATGGGATCTAAGAGGATTTCACCCCTGAATGTGGCTTTAGATAAGAATCCAGTTTTCTTGGCCTGCAGGCTGAGCCAGTTATAACAATCTCAACCCCTAAGCCCTATTGATTTGTGTGGCCACCTGACAATTTATCTTTTTTAAAATGTGACAAAACAAGAGAAAACTGTACACTCAGATGGAAGCACTAGCTTTCAGATAAGTGTGGAAATGAAGCCCAAAAGTGGGCTCTTCTGGGGTAAGGCCGTGAACTGACGGTCTAGGCTTCCTGTAGGCTTTGAGGATTTAGCAGTAGACTATTCATTACTCCAGATTTAAGTAATTATTTGACACCATTAAATATTCTCATCTTTTTAGAAGGTAGTTTGATTAAATTTTAAAGGAATGGATTCATGAATTTTTGGATTGCTATTTAAAAAGCAATACTTTGCTTTTTAAAAGTTCTTTCTTCCTTTTTAGGTTTTATTCTGATGTAGTTAATATTGAAAATTATTAGGTTTCATTTTATTTGGTAAAAGCTGAAGAAACTATCCCAGTCACAATTGCTGCAGCAGCTATTGTGGGGTGGGGCCGCGGGGCAAAGGGGGGCAAAGTGTGGACGGGTTACAGGGCACATTGAAACGCTTCAGGCCAATGACCTTGAGGTGTGAAATTTGGCTCATGATTCTTAAATTTTCTTTTAAACAAGCCTAATAGTTTTCTTTTCTGGGGTGCATGTAAGTGTTGCTTTTTTGAAAGAACATCTCTTTGAGTAACAATATATAAGTAATAAGGTTAAAATGTAATCTATTATTTTATTTTATTTTTATAAAATAAAGAATGCCTATTTTAGAAAAATCTAATAGTTGGAGATAGGAGCATAAGAATAGAGATCTCACCAATGTGGAAAAGGGGTGTATAAAACATTCTGCATAACAGATACGTAAAAAGGAGTTAGAGAAGGAGCTGGAAAGAAAATGGAATAAATAAATAAATACTTGAAAAAAAAAATATATATATATATACCTGGCTGGGCTGGTTTCAACAGAGTAGCCATTGGAAGGGTGAAGTGATCTACAGTTAGATATATGTTAGCATACGTAAAGTTCAAAGTCAGAGGCAACTAGAAAAAATTGCCCACCCAGTGTCCCCAGGTAAAACAAGCAGATAGGTCACGGTCACTTCTATGGGTGTGAATAAAGCCAAACTTTGCTGAGGCTGAAGATCAGCATATAATTATCGACACTTTGACTAAACAACATGGAAGCCTTGGTGTGTAACCCTTGCTTGGAAATAATTTTATGTATTTTCTAGGCAAGTGTTCTCTCCCCCCACCCCCTTCGGAGTTATCAAATTCTATGAAATGAGAAACTTAAATCATAGTTTTCAAGCTCTTTCTGTATTTCAATATTTATTTTTTGTCATCTTGACATCTATACTACCCAATGTACCCTCATTCCACCTGAAATTCGTTTGGCTGTTAGACATTTTCTGTCTGGTTTTGTTTTGTTTTGTTTTGTTTTGTTTTGTTTTAATGAGTTCTCTTTAAATTCACCAAATATTCAAGCAGTCCTGCTGGTGTAGGCCTATAATCCCAGCACTCTGGGAGGCCAAGACAGGATAATGGCGAGTTTGAGCCCAGCCTGGGCAATTTATCAATTTAGCAAGACCCTCTTTCAAACACAAAATAAATAAGTAAATAAAGAAATAAATAAAACAAATTGACAGCTTTTCCCAGGATGAATGCAAGTTGTTATAATGATGACAATGATTTAATTCATGAACCACTGTCCAATGAGAGAGACCGAAGACACAATTTAAATTTTGTGTTGTACTCATTATGCAGTTTCATTTTTTTTCAAAATATAATTGAACGGCTCCCTTTCAATTAATCAGAAATTTAAATATCAATAAATAGACTTAATAAAGTTTTGTACATTGAACTTCGGATATTTGACCACTAACTGATCCTAGACCCCAGCCCACAATGTTCTGTGTTCACCGATGCCAGAGCAGCAGGGATGGGGTCAGGAAGGAAAGTTCCAGCATGCTAAGAACAAGCAGCCATGCCCTCTGCCCAGCCCAGCCCTGCCTTTCTACCCTGCTGAGAATTCCTTTCTGCTAAAGGCACTAAATGAACAATTTCAGCATGTGGTCAGAATAATTATCCCTGGGATCACTTATTAATGTTTTACTAATATGTACTTTAAAAAGACAAGAGAAAACTGTCAGATGATGCCATCTAAATGAAAAAAAAAATGTGAAACCTAGTAAAAATATGACATTTTGTGATGGTCAGTGTGCCTTGCAGCCGGTGCACTGCAAGAACGCCCATCATCATAGCTATGGACCTTGTCTTTTTTAGACTGTTCCAAGTCGTAGACCAAAGGTTTCTGTTATCATTCTCAAATTTCTCCCCACTGTCTTGTTTCTGTTGACACATCTGAACAAATGACAAGTCTAAACCGGCATAGCTTCCCACTCCTCTATAAATTCTTTCCCTGTCAACTACTCTTAGTCTGGCACCTTCTGTCTAACTCTGTCACCGATAACTGTCCCTGAACTCTAACCAACAATCATTGGTATGCTATTACTTACTTGTTTCATTCCAATGTACTTTATTTCTCTAAGTAGATTTTAAAGTTTTGACATGCTAATTAGACAGATGGAAACCATTGTTTGGCTAGGATGCTGTATACACTTTAAAGTGATTTAAATTGTGATTGACTACTTTAAGAAAAGAAACCAAGAACTTAGAAGATAATATTTCACTATGCACACTATATCTATATGACTGCTTAGTTGAACAACATATGCTTGACAAGTTTATAACTTGTCTGGAAATCTTATCAGGAGCTTCCCATATTAGTATATTTTTTAAAAAGTATGTCTAATTCCTGAAATGCATATTTTTAAATACAAGCCAGCGTAACAACAATATGAAGAGAATATTTATTGAGCTGGGCATATGCAAGACTCTGGTTTGATACCCACTACTAAGGAGAGGGGCGGGGGATAGAGAGAGAGCATAGAGAAACTAGTTATCAGAATCAGTGCTTTCTTTCTTTCTGTGTTCTTGTGTCCAAAGGCAAGAGAAGTAGCAGAGATGTCAAAGTACTTTCACACTTCCTGTCCAGTTTGTCTAAGACTTTGGCAATACATGGAATATTGTTTACGTTTGTTACTTCTATTTTCAGCTTTGTATGGCCTTGCAACCCACATCTGACCCTTGAGTTATAACAGAAAACATGGAGGGGGTGTTCCAAAAGCCTTCCCAAGAGAGTCCTGCCAAATAATCTCCCCTTCTTACATCCATTCTTCCATCTTGTTGCACAGAATAAACTGCCAACTGCTATTCTCGGCCCAGCTGTGCAGGACCACATCCTAACAACATCACTGTGGGAACTCAGAGGAGCTGATTCCTTACAATATCATAGAGCTGAACATTCATCCTGGGATTATTAGGGCTCATATTTTATTTCAAAAGACAGAACTAAAATCATATCAGAAAAATGACCCATATATTTGATTTTTATCTCTTACACACCTGTAAGAATCCTAAGTGACAGAAGATACCAAAGTATAAAGTAGAATATTTCTTGCAAAAATTTAAAATGTATTTAAATGCAATAAAAATGCAAGAATGGATTCACAGTTACTAGGAATTAACTTAGAGAGCTTGATTGTTAAAAAAAAAAACATACAAGTAGACAAAGAATATTAAACAGATATCCACAAAGCTAAATCCTGAAATTCCAAGATCAAATGATAGTGATGTCTTAGAAAATGAAAAAAGACAATTCCTTCAGGCTCATAGAGGGAGAAATTATTAGGAAGTATTAAAAGGCAAGTTGTGCACTTAATGTTTAGAAAAGAAGATAGCTCTAATTTGAAATCTAATTTGATAGTTGCTCTCCTTTTAATAAAGGCTTTAACGTATTTGCCTGAAGTATTAAAAGCTGAGATTGTTGTAGGTATGGAATTATTTTTTGCAATTTTATTCTTAAATAACATGGAAGAGAAATTTTTGTAAGGGATTTCCTGCCTTACATATAGATTATATTGATAGAAAATAAATCTTGTATATAATTCTTTGATTGAAATTACTAAAATAGTTATTTTTGAAAATAATATTTATTTAGACAAAGTCAATCATTTTATCATGTATTTTAACATTAAAATATGAGAAAAAGTAAAACGACCTCACATTTAAGGAGGTAGATAGTATCATATAGCCTCTTTATGTGATCTTTGATAAAGATAAAAATGGAATGAATATCTTGGCTATATTTTCATCGACTATGTTACAAAATGTTAAGTGGCTCACTGTCTGAGACAGTGATTTTTATTTCCCTTGAACTGAGCCATTTCTTCAGCTTCTAGCCTGTGCCTTATGTGCACTACCCCTGAATTATTATTCCCTGTGCTGTCAGCAGTCCATGTAATATAAAGATATTGACTTATAAAAAGATTAGGGAAAATAAAATAAGCTAATCATAATGTTTTTATTTTAATCTCTTACTAAATATAAATTGTTAAAAGGTACTTTAATTTTCAGAAGTAGATTCATTTTATTGTCAATAGGAATTGTTGCCTCAATTTATCTGGCTCCTATAGATGAAGTTGTGTCACACAGAAGAAAGAGAAAATTTTCAGTCATCAGACATTAGCGGGTGCTCTTTATAATGCTATCATTTTAGCTATTTTTTGTTGCTGTGACTCAGTACCTGACATCCGGAAATTTAGGGGAGGAAAGGTTTATTTTAGTTGATAGTTTTAGAAGGTCACAGACAGAGTATGTGGCGGCTCCTCACAACAACACAACAAGCAGCCAAGTCCAGTCAAGTCCAGTATCCTCCCAGAGGAAGGTAGCAGCACATACACACTCCCAGATCCCTTCCCCGAGTTCTGCCCCTTCTGGGACCAGCTTCCGTGTCCCACCCCTTCCAGGTGTGGAAGGTGTGGTGAGCCTGTTGTGGTCTGGATATGGAGTGTCCCCTAAAAGCCCCGTGTTCCTATGGACACTGTGTAAGGTTGGGACACGGGGCCTGGCTGCACCACGTGATTCCACCATTTTCCAGCTCCCTTTCCCCGGCGCCCCCCGCCCCCCGTCCCCCATGAATGGACTGAGACCTCTCGAAACTGCAAGCTAAAATAAATCATTCCTCCCTAAGTTGTGGATGTTGGGTATTGCGTCACACTGACGAAAAGTAACTAAGACATCCCCAGTACACACATGTAATCCAATCTACATGCCTGTGATCCACCCACTGTAGCTCAGGCTCCAAACTCCCAACAGCACATGGTTCTATAGACAATTCGTAACATCCAAATGCATGAGACTTTTGGGGGACATTCCAGATCCAAACCACACTGGCTAGAAATTTGAAAGCAAAATGAAGATATTCTAATGGAATGCAAAAGATTTGGTCCTTAAAGTTGAAGTGACACTCAATAATATCAAGAGAGACATTTGGCTGTTGTGACTTGGTATTTCGGTGCAGCTCTAAAGTGATCCTTGACTTTGCTCCAGCATGCGTTTTCCTCCAGCAGTTATTATTTTTATTAGTATTCACAGACAATATGTTGACTTTATACTAACAGCTATGGCACACATCTGTATCTAGACAAGTTCACATTCACTCCATTTCTTCTTTCCAGCTTTCTCATTCCTTTCTTAATCCTTTCTCCTTTTGTGTAAAAATATTTATTATTTTCCTTCCTTCTACCCGTGATATTAGGCTCTATTACATGTTCACACCTTGACTTTCCCATATGACAGAAACCAAGAGACATTTAATGTTTTCGGTCTGTTTCACTGTATTAAGCATAATGGTCTCAAAATGCATCCACTTTCCTATAATGATGCACATTTGTCTTTTATTGAGGCAGAATCATACTTCACTTTGCATATAAACCACATTTTCTTTGTCCATTCATCTGTTGATAAACATTTTGGCAATTTGCATGATTTGGGTATTATGAGTGATGCTGCTATGAGCATAGGTATAAATGTGTCTGTGTTATATGATGACATAACTCTTTTTGAAAGATACCCTTAAGATACCCTTAAGAGGTACAGATGGAGGAAATGAATTACCTACTTTCAGTTTTTTTGAGAAATCTCCATACTGATTTTCCTAATGGTTAGACCAGTTTTAGAATTCCACAAACAATGTAGAAGGGTTCCTTTTGTACCGCATCATTGCCAAAAGCTAAGCTTTTTTGACTTCTGGATAATAATTGTACTCACTGGGGAAAAATGGAACCTCAGTGTTATTTTGGTTTACATTTCTTTCAAAACTAAATATATCAGTGTTTTTTAAAGTATCTGTTAGCTATTTGTATTTCTTCTTCTGAGGGCTCTCTATTCATTTTCAGTTGCCCATTATTTCATTGGTAGGATGAGCTTCATCTTAAATGGTCCTGAAATTTAATTTCATTAATCCAATTAAGGTTGATACATTTTAGGTTATTAAGTTAGCTGAGTCTTTGGTGTGGGGAACCCTTTAAAAATCATTGAATAATATTTTGTAACACACACAGAATTCCATAAGTGGTCTTCACTCTAAGGTATATAAAAATAGGTGAGAGGAGAGAAAAGAGAGAGAATAAGAGAGAGAGAGAGAGAGAGAGAGAGAGAGAGAGAGAGGTAAGTATTGGGATAAATAAATAAATATATGTCTAGAGGGAGATATAGATATATTTTAAGAGTTGTGGCATATCATAGACAACGTCCATTAATGGATTCCCTCCAGCATTCTTTATGCTATCCTCTTTACATCCTAGATTTTATATCGAAAGAACCTTTCAAATTTATATACATACACTGAATGTTTTTATGCAAACACCCGCTTTGGCTCCTGAGGACTGCAACACTCTTCATACAACAAGCACATCACTGGCCACAATTTCTCCCAACACCAATCATTAGCTGGTGCCTGGTATTTAGGACCAACTCTTATCCTTTATTCATAATACATGCAACTAGTCAATATGTATTAAGATACAAACATGGCTAGCAACAAGGAAATTAAAACTTATAAAATATATTTCAGAAACATGAGATATGATGAAGACATCCAGTGCAAGAGGAATTTTGGTACTGTGTTACGTCTGCGGTATTCAGAACTCTCAGGCTTCTCTGTTGCCTTTCCCCGTGCCATTTGCCCTCCAGATGTCTAGAACTTCTTATTCATGTGATAATCTTGGCTCTTCTGTACTCTTTCCAATGTTAGTATTTTTTCTTGAAGTATGTAAATGTGGTAAAGATTTCTCCTTGAAGATGAGAGCATTGAATACAGCTAAACAAAGTAAATTTTATGAAAGGATGTAGCTAAGAACAATGTTCGTGAGTCTTTAGAAACAGATCCAGTGGCGATCTTTCAGTGACATTCTTCAAGTTACACTGGAGATATGGACAATGAGAGACCATTGCATCAGATACAGGAGGGAAGTGACAGAAGGAGAGGCCAGTGCCTCCCTCACTGTCACCGGAATCAAGCTACATGGTGTTTGATCTCATCTGGGCCAGCTAGCTGCAGGATCCAAGCCCTCCTTGTATCTCATAAGCAATTCAGCAATGAAATGACACATGACACATTTGATAGATGTGGCAGATACTAAATCTCATACCAGAATCCAAGTTACAAAGGATTCACAGTTACCATTTTCATTCTTCTAAATATGGCACTTTTGAAAGCTTTTATAATGGTCAGGGATAAACCACTTTAAATCTGCTTAAATTCATTATTTAAATTCTAGCCTTTTCAGTTCACTCAAATTCTATCTAGATTCACTCTATTGTTCATTCATTCATTCATTCTCTACCTATAATTCAGTCACTATTTATTGGATATAAAACACGTCTGATGACATCAAGAAACTATTCATGATCATAACCTATTTATTTTTTGGTTTTGTTTAGATTATAAGTGCTTCTATCAGCGATTTTATAAAGGAGCATTCTAATTGTCTAGATAATTATTTTCCTTATTACAATGCAAGATCAGCCAAAGATCATTTAGGATGAAAATAATCACTCTTTTTATTATAAATAAAAACACAATGCATTAAAATCTCATAAACCCATGGAAATGCCGGGACAGCAAAATCTAAGTAGAAGTTGCTGCTAAAGTAAGAGAATTATACAGAGAAGGGGTGCAAAGATTTCTGAGAAAGCACTGAGTGGGATCTTAGATGCCTGCTGTACAGAGTCAAGGAAATAGTAGGAACCTACAGAGAAGCTACTGTGAACGCTGTGGAAACCATTTGTAAGCAATTCCACAAGTTTGTTTCTCAAAGCAGTGAGTCAGGATGCTCGTATAAGCTTACCTCAAAATTATTCATCTCACACCTTCTCTCAAATGAAGATACTGAATCAGGATTTTCCCTCTTCTGTCTTCTAAATGTTGCTTACTTATCTGTCACTAACATGATCTCAACGTTATGTCAAAAAATCTAGAAAATGGAACTTTCAATGGTTTCCTTAGGAAGACTTTAAGTAAGTGACAAGATCATTGCAATTACATAAAAATTTACATAGTACACACTGCCTGTTATGATTTAGATCTAAAATATCTCCAAAAAGTTTAATATTCAGAGATGACGCTTTTGAAAACTGATTGGATTATGGAGACACCAAGTACCCTTTAGTTGAAAGAGCTGGATAACTCAGGGAACGACCTCAAATGATGCATCCTTGTCTTCATAGTCTCTCCTCCTACTCCTCTTCCCAGATACCATGATACGAGCAGATTTCTGCCACCATGTTTTTCCATGCCATTTCTGACTTGGAACTGGCCACCTGGGGACTGAGTCAACTGCAACTAGAAGCCAAGATAAACTTGCTTTCCTTATGCTGCAGTTGTCAAGTTTTATCTTCTAGCAAGATGACAAAAGACTAATGCAAAAAAAAATTGGTACTAGTATTGAGATCATTGCTATCACTGTACTTGATTGACCAAGTGATTTAGAGCTGAGTAAATTGTAGGAGTTCAGAAATCTCTGAAAATACAGAAGACTTGAAAGTCTTAGAATGCGGTAAACAGACGCTGACAGAAGATTAAGATCTATGGTCAGAAAACCAGACGCTGATAGGAATATGGACAGTAAAGGCTCACAAGGTATCACTCAGGGTCAAGGATGCCACTGGAAATTAAACTGGAGGCCCTATGCTTAAACTCTGGCAAAAATAACTGTCCATATTTTGCTCATAATCAGTGTTTTGGAGGGAGACTGAAATTAAGAGAAATAAACTAATTCATTTGGGGGAAGAAATGTCAGATGCTTTGCATCTGAGGTGTGGTATGGCTACTGCTGGCTACTTTCACAAGACATAACGGAGAATCAGAAGTCAAGAGCAGAATGGAATAACGGGAAGGTTAATGCAAGAAGATGCACCTGTTAGAATAAGGTGTTTATTAACAAATTATAATTTTAAAAAGTCAAGTATTTTATACCATAGACTGGAAAAGGGGTTTAAGTTTGTTTTAAATACTGAGTAAACCCTATTCTCAGATTCAAGGGTGGAAAAGATTAAGCTCTTCTGAAAGAAATTGTGCTAAAACAAGAATCCCACAAGTCAGGTGTGGTGCTGCACACTTGCAAGCTCAGCACTTAGAAAGGTGAAGCAGAAGAATTGCCGTGAGCTTGATCCAGCCTGGGTTACTTACTTAGTTCAGGACTACTCTGACAACAAAGCAATGCCCTGTCTCAAGAAGAAGAAGAAGAAGAAGAAGAAGAAGAAGAAGAAGAAGAAGAAGAAGAAGAAGAAGAAGAAGAAGAACTCTAGAAAGTTCCACTCCTTCAGGGTCATATGGCCTAGGAAAGTAGTTTCCTGAGTTCTGCTACCCAGATTCTCAAGTGATATTGTAGCCGGGGGTAAAGGGGGCCCACTTACTGCTCAAAATGGCACTAAACCTTGAAATCACCCACATAGTGCCACTTTTTTATGGATATAAATATAAATATAAAGGTTATGGAGTCTTGTGGGATTCTATTCAGATTTCAGAAGAGAACCTGCAAAATAAGGCAAAAGTATGTGACAAGGTATCATTCATCGCAGGAGCCTCTGACAGGATGCTACAGGAAGTTGTGAGAGCCGAGTTAGAGGAGTAGTGGAGTCCCCAGAAAGTTGGAGATGCCAGTAATGTGGAGTGTCTGCTAAGAAAAATCAGAGGCAAAGTTCAGGAGAAAAGGGAAGTAGACAGTACCAATATGGCCACAGAGCAGGGCTGCCCAAGCACATTACTACTCACATCCTAAACCAACTGACCCAAGAGCTATGAGTTGAGCTACAGGATTTAATGTTTGCCCTGCTAGATTTCAGTCTTCGATGGTCTGAAGTTTTTCTATCTTCCATTCTTTGCACAGGAAAATTCACCTCTTGCAGTTGAATATTAGAAGCATTTAACTTTATTCATGATTTTTTTTCAGACAAAGTCTCACTCTGTAGCCCATTCTTTATGATTTTTACAAAGGCTCCCAGTGCACAGCTTGCCTTGAGCCTCAGAGGACACATTAGCTATGAACATTTTAGCAATATATTGAAATTAGTAAGACTTTTGAGACAGTTTAAGTGAATTTTTCATAATGAGATCGATATGAGGCTTTCGGGGCCAGCTTCAAAACAACACGGTTTTGATCTAAAATGTTTCCCAGAAGTTTTGTGTTCAGATGTGGCACTTTTGAAAAGTTATGGGAAGATGGAGACACTTAGGTTAGGAGGCGGGACTTAGTCAGGAGAGGCAGGTCACTGGGAGACAGGGAGACCCGGAAGTATATATTCTTACCCCCTGGTTCTCACTTCCTGCTCTTCTTCCCATGTACCAAGGCATGAACACCTTTTGTCTGCTCAGCTTTTCCGTCACGCCATGTCTATTTCAGCCTGTGCATAGTCTGAACCAAATGAAACACAAGCTGCTGTGTCTTTAAGTTGCGGGTGTTGGATATTTATGTTCCCCATTGGCTCGAATGCTGATGAATACACTACTTGTTGGTTGATTCAAACTTTCAAGTCTACCATACTGAATTTTGAAAAGAGTACCATTCTTCCTCTTCATGTGACACGACCATTTCCATCCTTGTAAAATGTATCTTTCTATTTCAAGTTGAACAGTATATTTTTGAAAATGATTACTTTCCAAATGAGTTGACAATTCCTTTAATTTCCTGCAACAATTCAGTAAAACCATATATATATATATATATATATATATATATATATATATATATATTTAATTTGTAAATCATACATATAAATCTGCTATACTAAGCAAAACTTGCTTAAATGAGAAAAATATGGAAGTTTATTGATGTGTAGAACATATGTAATGAAGCAAGAGAAAATAATACGTACATCTCTTCCCTGTTCATTCCTGCAACTGATCCTGTGACCAAGATTCGTGTTCACCGTTCCCTTCCGTTTCTCCCGTTCCTTATCCATTTCTTGTAAACCAACTCCAAAATAGATTGTGATTATTTGCCTAATGAAATAAAAATTAGTTCTGGACAATTTTTAGACACAATCGGTTGTTAAAACATGAAGCTACTTTCATCTTTCGCTGACATTTACTCCTCATGATAAAATTACCAAAGGGCACCTAATAGGTTCGCTTGTTTCCAAAACTACTTATTTGTTCATATATCATGAAAAAAATCAACCTCACCTTTTTAAGGTGAGGTTAAAATTGTCCGGGAGCAGGCTTAGTTTTCAGTGTACCAGAACTATTATTTTTATCTCTTCTTAGAAATAGTTCACCTTTGTGCAGTATGGCATTTGTATAACAAGATTCCAAGTTGCAGGTAGCGGTAGGATGATTGTTTTCATTTCTTGTCTTTTGTATCCTGCATATAATTCATCCAGCTATTGCTGAATACTCTTGGAATGATGAGATGTTTAATTTAATTATGTGTGTAAATTTTGCTTTTTCTTATAAGGTAGCATTCGTAGTTGACAGACAAAAGAATGCAGGAATATTGTGGAATCATCAATCAGCCTACCGTAACTAATTACTACTGAGTCATGACAATATCCAATTCATGGCAAGAAAATTATGCTATCAACCTTGCAGATCATGTCTGATTTTTAAACAAACATAATTTTTATGATCCCAATTGCACAAGCAGGGCATAGCGTGTGGCACTGGGAGAAGAATCTTATAGCAGTAGAAAGAGTTCTCATAACTTGAATTGCTATGGCAGAAGCCACTCAAATTGTCTTTATAGAGACGTAAAATAGAACAGAATTAATGTCCATTATGCGGTCTACAAGGTCCACTTTTCTCCTAGCTTCCTGTTATTAATATTTCATCTTATTCTTACGCCACTTGATCATCCACGTGAACTTTACTCAGTACTTTAAGTCAGACTAGAAATTTACAACTTATTTGTTTGTATTTCTTGTTGGTACTGAAAACATACTCATAGACTGTCTTACTGTAGGGCAGGGCTAAAAAGCTTAGCATGCTTCTTGAGTGATGTTTGAATACCATGCTATTTTTAGTAGCTAAATTTTTATTTTGTCACTCAATGTACTATAATGAACTCCCAAGATCACACTTGGTATAGATTAATGGAGAATGAGTGATAGCAAGTTTTCTGTTTTAGGACTCCAGGGAATTTGAGATACATGTTCACAAAACTTGCTTGTGTGATGTTTTCTGGAGGTTGTATCACATGTACCATTTCTACTTGGGTGATGGAGTTTAGCTTCCATGGAAAAATTAGTGCTGCTGGGTATCAGAACAAAAAATGATACACTATTGATGATGGAAACTGAGTTTTCATAATCGCTTGGTGTTGTTGTGACATCCATTCTCAACTGAGGCTAAGTAGAACACCAGATGTTACTTAGCAGAAGTCATTGCAGTACGACCATCATGATAAGAGGAATATTTACTATGATATCCCTTGTGGCTTCACCAAAAGATCAAAATCTACCTGACGTACTTTGACCAGGGAATCTGTTGGCTCAAAGACCTAAATGAAAGATTGGCTTGTATTGATCCTGAACTCACTTAAATGTCACTGGCTTGACATAGCGTCCCTGTACTTCAAGGTTTTAAAATGTGCTGTACCGGATTCTGCATTTCCTCAAGAACATTAAGCATTTGGTTTTGTGTTCGGTTGTGAATTTTCAAATTGCAACACAGTATCCTATGCTTTGAAAAAGAAATTTAGATATGGCCATACAACCATATATCTAAACACTTTACCAAAATGGTAGGATGCTTAATTCAACATAGCTTACTTATCTCCTATTTTAGGCACATAGATTTTATATGGATTATTTAGTTTTTGTTCAGATATAGAAGAAATAAATAGTGGGTATCATGCTGGGCTGTCAATAGACAATCAGTTTCAACTTTAAACTACCAAGGTATGGGTGTTCTTTAAAATTTGTGCTCTTCTCCATTTTAACAAGTACCCAGATGGATGAGTAAGTGAAGAGTACGGGACCTTGAACCGATTCTCAGAATGAAATACTGGCTTGAATTTCTGCACCACCTTCTGTGGCATAGCTTCATACCCTTCGAATTGATTATTTTTATCCCAGTGCTTATACCAGAGCAACAATTAAATGATTCAAATCTGTGACAGCAAGGGGCCTACGAGAGAACTGAGATGATTTTTCTGTCATGTTGACATTTTGTCAATGTCTGTGACTCCAAGACACCTGGGTCAGCTGTGGGGCTGCAGATTCATTCTTTACATCAAGGAGATTTCACATTCAATTACATTGAAGAACCGCTGAATCTGCTCTCAATTCTTATTACTTTAGCGTGTTCTGGCTAGTTAAAATGGATTTCCTTGAACATTTTAAAATGCTTTTGAGAACATTTCTAACTTTACTATGATGTCATTTTTCTAGAAATTTCTCCAGCTGGGGGCTTGTTGGTTTCTGACTTAGCTAATTTATTGAGTTAAAGTTATAGTTTAAACATGAACTCTTCCCCCTCCCCCAACCCCATGATTCATAAATCGAGGGCCTCATAAGCCAATGAGGCAGTGCTCCCAGGTGTAGCTGAGGGCTAACTGGGTCCTAAGGGCACTGACTTCATCAAGGGATCATGCAGCAATAATAGGTGAATGGACTATAATGGAGTGGAATCTACTTAAAGGAAGCAACTAGAGGCATGGCTTTGACGGGCATCATTTTTACCATTTTTGTCTGTCACATTCTGCTTCGCAGCTGCTGTAAATTTGAGCAGATTTGCTCTACCTCACCCTTCCTCTGTGATGTTCTGTCCTACGTTAGGGTTACAGTAATGGCACCGGGCAACATTAATTGAACCCTCTGAAGCCATAAGCCAAATTAAGCTTTTTCTTTTCTAAGTCCTTTTTCTCGGATATTTGGTCACAAGGACAAGAAGCTGACAAACATAACTCATTTGCCTTTTAATTAAAAAATCGTTTTGCCTTCTATTTTGCTCCTGCAATAACAAGTTCATGAAGTAAGTTAGATTAAACAAATATCCTTAGGTTGGCTACTTCTTTTCATCTGTTAGCTTGCCCATTTCTTCTTGAAATATTTGTAAAACATCACCTATGTGTTTGGCATTATTCTAAGAAGTTATAATGGACAACAACATTCCTCTGTTAGAAAATTTTACATTCTAAGAAAAGTTTACAAATAAATAAATGAATAATGTACCACTTTAAAAATAACATACCAGGACACTTACACATTCTCTGCAGAGATTTAAATTACAATAAAGAGAGATGAGTAGCTTTAGATGAACTATTGAGAAAATTTTCTCTAGATGAATGTATTTTGAAAAGAATCAGTTTGAAAGGAATATAAACTGTGTATAAAGTGAAAATACATTCTAGGAAGGTAGAAGAGTTAGTGTGGCTGTTGGCAAGCGCTTTATTTAGAATGACTAAATATTTTAGGCTTTGTGTGCCAGTCTCAATTACTACTCAACTTTTTTATTGTCACACAAAATTAGTCATCTGTGATACAAAGTGAATAAATGTTACTGCGATTAAAAAAAGCTTTATTCACAAAGTCAAGCAGTAGGCTTGATTTGGCTCTCAGAGAATGTAATTTGCTAATTTCTGAGCTAGTGTAAGAATTCTTAATTGTAAACAAACTTGATATTTTAGAAAAATTTTAAGATTAGAATAATGACCCCCTTACAGCTTACATGAAAGGTACTACAAAATGAAATAGAAATTGCTGTAGTGGCAGGGCTTTGTGAAGCCAAAGGAAAAAAACTGGATCTTAATATCAAGTTTTAACAGATTTCAAGCTCAACTTCAATTTTAGTGCAAAATTACGTGTTATTAATTTTGTATATTTAGTGTCCTGGCCCGGCTTAATTTGGGACTTTAGCTTCATGTTTGCTTTGGTTACTGAGGCAGCCACATGGTGACCTGTGCCGATTTTTGTCAACTTTTGGGCACTTTAGATAATTGGACTTTTTGTGTTTTAGTATCTGTTTCCTTTAGAAAAGTTCTGATCTATCCTTGCTGCTCAATGAGGAAGACATTAAAGATGACAAAAATAAGACAAAAATGTCTGAAAATTACTGTAGAAGTAGAGGACCCTCTCATGTTCAGCATGGTTTTAGTCTCATAAATAATAAAAACTATTATGCTATTGTTATGGTTATAAATTTGGGATAAGATTCAATGATTTTTGCTATATAAAAACATTAAAGAGAAATGATGATGTTTCTTTAATTTATTCTGTATGTAGCCTCAATCAAACTGACTTTTTTTCTGGGATAAAACTAGATAATCTAGTTTTAGTTTGATGGAATAGTGTTTCATCACTTATGGAGATAAGTAAGCTACTTGAAACAGTTGGGCCTTTATTGATACTATACTGGACCAAAATCTGTCAATGGCTCCTTTTGTGGTCGTAGGTCATATTTTTGCTAAGTTACTCTATTTCTCTGTATTTTTTCTACTCTTTTTTTGCCTACTTTTTCATTTTTTCCTTTCTTTTTATGGTCTCTCTATAGTCTTATCTTTTTATGTTTAGTCAAAATTCAACAAAGAATTTTCTAAGCACTAAAGATAGAATAGCAAACAGGACACACACAAAAAATAATTCTTCTAATGGAAATTATATTCTTGAAAGACAGAAAAACAATTTAGGGAACTGAGAAGTTATGTGAAGGGAGTGTATTCCAAATAAAAGAAATTAAAAGGATAAATTTCCAGTGTCAACAGTGTGTATGGCATGTTCAAAGTAAACAAAGATGTAAGCTTGGGAAGTGAGAAAGTCTTTGGAAATAATATTAGAGATATAGCCAGAAATAGTTGTACCTCATAAATGCTCTTAGTTATTGTTTATTTGTTTGTTTGTTGTTCCTACAAAGTACAAAAATATTGAAGAGTTTTTGACAAGGATGTGGCTTTATGCGGTTTCCACTCTGACAAGAACACTTGTTACAATGTGGAGCACAGACTATGAAAGAGTAAAAAGTTGAGGTAGCAAAACCGAGTAGAGCCATGATTAGAGATAACCAGAGATTGTCTATTAGAGAGCATCGGTGGATAGATTATGGGGCATGAGAGACAAGGACATCAATGATGACTCTGTAATTTGTTCTCTGAGAAGTATGTTGCAGCGAGTTGGATCTTAACAATCCCTCAATGGCCAAGGTATTTAAAGATGGATCCTCAGCTTGGTGTTATAAGATTGAGATAGAATCATTAAGCAGGTGGATCTAGTGGAAGATTTCCAGCCACTGGGAATGTGCTTCTGAGGGGAAAAGTAGATCCCCAGCTCCTTCTCTTCCTCTCTCTATCACTGGCCATGAACAGCATGAAATGAACAGTATTGATGGGTTATGTGCTCCTACCGTAATGCGCTGCACCACTATCAGAGGCCTAAAAGCAATACGTCCACCGGATGACAGACTGAAATATCCCAAACCGTGAGCCAAATTACACTTTATCTCTTAGTAATTTGGTTTATCTCAGGTATTTGATATAGTAATGGGAAACACATGATAAATGTTGACAGTATTTATTTAAAAGGCAAAACAGTTTGGGAAGAAAACCAAGATATAGGCATGCTAAACTTGAGTTACCTAACAGGTTTAGAGAGATATATGGATTTAGAGTTCATATCAACCATGAGAATGAAGCTATAAATTTTAAAATAATTTGTGCAGATAGGGTATTGAAATCTTAAGTCAGAAACAGTCTAGGTGTGATTTCGAAGAGGTTAGAGAACTGACTTGGGGATGTTCTGAAATTGAGGAAGCAAATGAGATTGGAATAAAAAATATGGTAGAAAGATGCCATTGAGCTTGAAGGAAATCTAGGAATGGTTTAATGTCCCTGCAAAACAAAAATGTGGAAGCCAAATGCAAGAGAAGAGGTGGCTTGATTTCTTCCTTTCTCACTCGTTGTTCTTCAACCACATTCCCTGTTTTCTCCTTCTCACTACAAATTACAGTTGTTAATTGACTCTACGGTAATAGAACAGATTTCATCGTCACTGCCAAGATGAACTATTGGTCAAGTCTCAATCCTTTGTCAAGTTTATCTAATAGTTTATTATCATTTCTAACACTCGAGATAGAATATAATTTTGCAGGCTAGAAATGTCACCCAAACTACCTCCTCTCTACTTGAGAATTATTTATTTTTTTTCTAAATAATCCTGTGTTAGTTCAAAGAGACGATGCGTTTCAAAGCCCTTAGACCATTTATAAAGTGCACGATTAACGCCAGGATCCCTTGCTATTTTTGCAATTGAAGCCAATAGTAGCGGGGAAAGACAAAGCAAAGGAAATGATAAACGTTGGCTTGTTTCTTTTCCGATTTAGAATGAATCACTGGCTGTGTTTAATTTCAGTTCCTTTTCTTTAACACTAGTTTTCAACTTTGCTACTCATAAGTTTAAGCCCTATAAAGTGTTTCCTGCTGAAATGCCATGCTGACTGGAATTCAGCAGCAAATAAATATTGCTGTCCTCACTAATTTGAAACAGTATGAGTTTTAAACCTCTAGCTGTGGGAGATTTATTAAGATTACAGTTTTCATCACCGTCCCTTCAGTCCATCAAGATAGGTCAAAGCTGTGTAAACCTTTTCATTTTTTTTTTTAAACTAGCAGTGACTTCCATTCTCTTAAGCTCTGCTCCCAGAATTATTGTTCGAAGCACAAGCTTGAAGTAAATGAAACAAATATTGACTTATACTTATAAATATTTCAAACTGTGTTAGAATAAAAGAAGTAGTATCAAGTATTTTATTTAATTGTAATTTATGAAGATAAAGTATCCCCTGGTAAAAAGGTCATGCTTGCTGCAACTTTCAATCTGTGTGCTTTTAAAATAGGTTTTACAAAATTTGAAACAGAGATACAGGATTGTTTAATTTTCTTCCAAATTATGAACATTTGAAAGACATGATTTAGGCACTGTATCCACTGATTTAGAGTAAATCAATGTGTAGATAAGTAATTGGTCAGTAACTCAAATACTTTCTCTGATTTCATTAATATCCATGCAAGAGGGTTTTCAGAATTGCTATAAAATTTTTGATAAACAATACAAAGAAATACCTTGGGGAAAAATTTATGGAATATTTTGAACAGTACAATGTCGCCCAAACTGCCTCCTCTTAGCACTGAAAATAATGTCATATCGGGTAGATTAAAATTGATTGGATGTGGTGAGCCTTTTCCCAAGTTGACTAGAATTGAACATAAAATTTTTTTGAGCAAATTGAATCATTATATAAAAAAATACAATTTTAAGGAATTGATTTTTCTCCTGGAAGCCTACCATGATTATTCTCTCTGGAAAATAAATGCCTTTAAAGGAAATGATTAATCAAATAATCTACTACCCCTGTTATATAATGTTTTCAATCAATGTTGATTCAGTTAATGAACACATTAATCATATGTCTTAATCTCCAGATTACAATTGTTTAGTTGCATCAAAATATGCATCCTACGCTTTTCCACAAGTGCTAGATTACAAGATAACTTCCTTTAGTAGTAAGTGAAGATAGCGTTTTCCTCGTATGAAAAAAAATATATAACTATCAATTTAACTTTTCATTAATACATTTTTTTTTCTCTGGAAAAGTAGCTTATATTTTATTCTAATGTTTGAGATCGCACTGGAGAGTATAGAGAAAACTGGAACACTTTGTTACTAGGGGTCCTCAATAAACCTGTTGATGTCTTTATGCTTTCTTTGTTGCCTCTGGAAAATTATTAGTTTGAAATTTATGTGCCACCTTTCATCCCAATCTTTAGACTTCTGCTTACTTTCAAGAACTGTTCCATAAACTGAACACATGAATAAATATCACAGTTTTTTCTACATTTATGAGAAAACACTTTTATATCTTATAATCAGAACATCTAATATTGACATCGTGAGCTGCTTTTCTCTTATTTGAATTGTTCAGGATTGCCAGTCATTGATTATATTTGTTCAGAGTCACTTGGAAGCTCAGACAGAGGGGACAGTTGAGGCAGAACGCAATTCTGTTGTTTCTTGCTGTTGTAGAGAGTCACAGTCAGGATTGAAGACAAGTATCACCTCTCCAAGGACCTTGTCAGACTTTGATGATTCTCTGTTGGTATCTCTCCCTCTGCATATACCCCGGTAGGAAAATCGAGAGTTCTTCTTCATTAATATTGATGGACTCGTAAGACACTGTGCTGAGCCTCAGTGGCTACGTTAGTTCTCTTTTTTATCCAATGTGTTTTTACCTTGGGATCTTCATGTAAGTCTTGTTTGAGCTTATTTTTCACTCTAAACTTTTTTTCTAGGAGACGGAGTCATCGCCCCGTTTTAGGAGTGCCTGAGCTCTCCAGCCGATTGTTCTTCTGTAAGGTAAGAATTGCAGGTAAAGCCATCAGCTTTTCATACATTCAAACTGCAAGGTTATAACTTTGGATATTATCTGCACCAAATTCATGCCAAATGGGACCTTAGTCACCACCGTGTCTAGGGAGATATGATCATTGGAAAAAAATCCTCTATACACGTGTCATTTGATTCTCTTCAGAAAGGCTATTATTGTGAGAATTGCTCATACCAGAACATTGTGAATTCTAAAGAATCACATTTTCTAAGGTGATACTTTGACTTCATACATTCATCTTCCCAAGTACTGTAATTCACACTGAAAAATGCTCTTTATTCAGCACACCTGCTTATTTGTGAATGTGCAGCTCGTTTGTAATAATTTAAAATAATTCATATTTTTCATCCTCCTAATACATTATTTGAATATTATTTTATTTTTATTTTAATGAAAATTATTCTGAAATATTTAAAATAATTTTATACTGTATTGACTTATTTTTAGTTTAAATTATTAATAATTATTACAAACGTTAACAAAATTTGAATGTAGTTAACCCGAAATTGTCACTATTTCAATAAGCGTGATTTACAGAGTCTAAAATTATTTCTTGTTAAGTAGTGATCATTTATGAGATAAAGTTGTAAATTGAGTATTTTAGATATAACTAAAAGTGCTAATAGGTACAATGTTGGACTATATATATATATATATATATATATATATATAGTATGATTTT
Organism: Ctenodactylus gundi; assembly: GCA_004027205.1. Taxonomy (NCBI): domain Eukaryota; kingdom Metazoa; phylum Chordata; class Mammalia; order Rodentia; family Ctenodactylidae; genus Ctenodactylus; species Ctenodactylus gundi. The sequence goes on along the minus strand of PVKB01002730.1, from coordinate 226,705 downwards.
ATACATACATATATATATATATATATATATATATATATATATATGATTTTAACTTCATGTAGTAAAACATCCCTTGGAACTTCATGAGTATGCCATGCTATTCCTGACCTCCATGTAGTTTTTCAAGTACCCTTTAAACTTTTTTCTATAGGAAAGCCTATATTTGTTAATTATGGACTGTGGATGAAAACATAATAGGTCCTTCCACTCATTTCACTATGTGATATTCTGTTTCTACACGTTGAATAGAAAATATTTCTTTGGCACACAATGAATCTCTCAGGGTGGGGCGAACAGTGCTCCAGAGATAATCAAGAATACTTTCTTGAGCAAGTGCAATGCAAAGATTTCAAATAGTTAGCCAACTTCCTGGACTTATCTTGAAAAAGAATCTTTTGTTTTTGTTTTGTTTGTTTTGTGTTCTCTGCTGTCAAGAGACAACTTGTTTCTCTTTCTCAGACTTCCTTCTTCCTGTATATGAGGATAAAATATCGTAGAGAATGAAGGATGCAGCTCTGAACGAAAGGTTGAATTTGAAATCTCAACACACCGTCGACTAGCTTAAAACCTTAGCTAGGCTTTTAGCTGTAGCGCTACAGGCCTCTCCTGCTTTACATCCCGCTATGTGCTATGTCACCAATTACTTCCTCATCCCATACTGTTACCACATTGGGTGTGCAAATTCCTTTTCAACATCCTTATCCATGATTCATGTTCAATAGAAGTTTGCTGAATATAAATAGGTAATGGCATATGGAAATATAAACACATTTAGAATCATTTGAAATTACATGTGGCTTTGTTTGACTTCTAGTTGTGTGTCTTGCTTTAGTTGAATCAGTCTAACAGATTGTTCTGTTTGTCAAATATTTTCTATATCTCTGGTATTTATAATAATGTCATTAACGACCCAACATATGAGATTCAAGTTGAAAAATAAAATCTGAGTCTTTTTTCCAATGGTCAGTTTATATCTTCATTTCAGAGTCTTGTTTATTCAGGACTGTTTTCTCGTCTATTAAATATTTGAGCTTGGAGATTGTATTTCTGCCATGGTTTCATCCTTTTATTTTTGTCACGTAACATCTTTTCAGTAAATGTTACTTTAAAGACAGATAGGTTGACTTAAGCAAGGAAAATGTACTAGAGTTGTCGAATGAGGGCGCATGTGAGTGACCACTCATGCCGAACATTTTTGCCTCAATATTTTTTCCTCCAAATATCTAAATTTATTTCCCTACCATGAGAGAAAAAAAACTCAATTCTCTCAATTAAAAATTGCTCTTTCAGGCTCTGAATTCCAACAGTATTTGTTGTAGTGAAAACAATTCAGATCTTTCTTTTCCCCTTAAGTCTAACTAAAATTTTCACACCAAAGAGTCTAGAGAGGAAATTAAGATGCAGCTGAGATCCTTCGAAGAGCTAGGTGAGCTTTTCAATGAAATGAGGCTTCATTTGACTTATGAAAAATATTTTGAAAACCAAACTTTGCCTCACTGGCTTGAGAAATTCATCACCAGTAGAAACACTCACTACACAAAACAAGTACATATTCTAAATTTTCAAAGTAATTGCATTGTTTTAAGCATGAACAATTCTATCCTTGTTTGCACTGATGCAAAATTATATTAGAGTGACATTTATTGTTAGTTAATTAATGAAGTAAAGAAAAATCAGTGGTTTGATTGCTGAAAATTTACTGAAAATTTTGGCATCATTTCTTGTAATCTTCATAAAACTCCTAGCAATTGCTCGTGTCACAATTTTTCTATAAAAATGAAAATTGAACTTGAGATAGAAGACACATGTGGAAAATGACAGAGACAGAACTGGCGATTTTCTCAATGAGTGCTCCCTAGCATTATTTCTTTTCCCCAGATTTATTTTTACCTATTTATTCAAAATTTACTGGGTGTCATCATCATGTCTGGCCTGGCTCTTAGGTAAACACTAGGACACTGCCTGTGTTTTTCTCGTCTCAGTAGAACTTAGCTCCCAGAGAGGAAAGAAATTATACAAATAAACACATAATTCAACGTGTGTTTGAATATCAGACTCCATTATTTGGAATAAAAGAGATTGGCATGTTGAGAGAGAAATTGAGTAGCAATGAATTTTAAAAATAGACTTGTTGAACTGCAAGCAATCATTGTAAGTTTAAAAATCAGGCTTGATGTAGAATAAAGGATTTGAGTAGTACATGGAAGAATGATAGCACACAAATAGACTAACAAAAAGGAAACGATTTGCGGTATCTGTGAGGTCAATGCCTTAGGCGTTCCCCAAGATGGTGAGACCCTGGGGGTGGCTGGACTGGACCCTGCGCGTTCTTTCTTTTCGTTGGCTCTCAATTCAAAGCAAAGATGTTTTTGATATCCTGCCTGCGTTTACTGTCCTATCTCATCTCTGGACTTTTACACCGAAGTACTATAGGATCTGGAGCTTCGCTCCAGCGCCTATTTGATGAGCAACACTATTTATTTCGATGTCCTGTTTGTCGTCTCCTCTACGTGTTTTCAGAGCTCCCCAGGGGCTTTTCCTGATGACATTTTCTCACAGCTTGAAAAGAAACAAACTCAAATTTGGCTTTCACCAAGTAGTTCCATTATGCCTTCTGCTTTTGAAAGATGTTTATTTTATGGATTAGAGTGCACAGCATTTGTTTATATTTCACAGAATGCCATATATTCGGTGGAACGTTGGGCTGGCAAGCGCTGCACGCTCTGTCGTGAAGAGACGATCAAGGCTACGGCAAAATGCGTTGCATTTTCTTCAGTTTAGCATTTCCTAAACTCACATGATCATGGGATATTTTCCTGTTCCTTCTGAGTTTTCCTTTTTTTTTTTTTTTGAACTGTGCCTTCTAATGGATATTATAGGACACATTGCTTCTTTTCTACCACATAAACTGTAGTGCATAGAGCTCTCTCTAAGGAAAACACGTTTCCTAAATTACCACTTGACAAAATCAGATAGGAGTAAGTAGCAAATAATTCATCTACATTGATATTTTGTTGGCATACAAACAAATCAATTTATGTGCTAGTGAAAAGTTATTTATCTACTTAATCTCTTCTCTCATTTTTGTGGATTTTAATTGGCCCATCTTTTATCCAATTATCGACAAACCAATCCTATCAGGCAGAAAATTTGGACATGTATTTCATTTTAAGACTCTTCTAAAGTAGAGTCTATTTTAACTGTTACAAATGCATTCCTGTATCTTCAAATTAATATTCTCTCCAACTACTTCTCTTGCCTGATATTTCACTTCTTAATCATGTATTTTTGGTCTATACGTATATTTTTAACAGATTTCAAAGTTTTCCAAATGTGATGTCATTAACACGTCTTGGTTGTATATTGAAATTTTACTGTTTTGAGTAACTGAGTCTCAGAATAAAATAAGCTTGGGAATGCTGTTTTGTTGCAGATATCTGGAAGCATCTTCCAGTTTGTCTTGGATTTCAAATATTTCATGCGGAGATTAGTTGTTCTTTTTTCTCATTTGAGATTTTTAGCTTTTATGTTGCTGTCTTTGTTTTATAAACCAATTTTAATATACTTGAAAACGTGATAGGTTTGGATATTCTTATTATCTGTCAGAGTTAATCATGTACTATATTACAAATCCTTTCCAATTGTGTTTGAATGGAGTTGTTAGAGAATTGGTATCTATGGAGACAGGAGTTATTGTAGTTTAGACACTAAATATCCCCAAAAGGACCATTTGCTAAGGGGTTTAGTTGTCGGCCTGTGTCTTGTCAACATTAGGAGGTGGGACTGAGTGGAAAGAAATTTTACCCTTGAAAGGAATATTGGCTTTCTTGTTGCTATAAGGTGAACAACTTTATTCTGTCACACAACTCTGGTGCTAATATTCTGTCTTACAACAGTCTCAAATGCAATGTGCCAAGCAACCAAGGACTAAAATTGAGAGCCAAGACACATTTTTTCTTGTATAAAGTTGATTTTTTCAAGTTTCTTTTTTTTCCCACAGAAATGGGAAGCTAACACCGGAACCGTGCAAAGCTAACACAGGATCTATGAGTATGGTTTTAGTCAAGAATGCTCCGGACCTATTCTTGATAGATAGCTTGAAATAAAAATAGATGTAAAATCTCACCCCCCCAAAAAAAGAACTTACCTAGTATCATTACTATGCTTATTAACCTAATATAAGAAAACCTGTCAAGATCACATTCTTATGAGTCGGAATATGTGCTCATAACTCTCTGCCACAAAACCTCATTTCATTCATAAAATCCTAAGGATGACTGAGTTTGGTAGTAACTCTCACAAATGCTGCCCGTCTTGACCTTCTAAATGATTCCTTAATGACTCAATTAATAGTTAAGCTTCATACCAAGTGAGGGCAAGTAAAGAGAAAGAAATAGCTGATATATTACAAAAGAGAAATGATGTGTCCCTACTAACAGATTTTAGCTAACTGCTAAATATTGTAATTTGCATTTTGAAGCACAATTGAAACAGCAACTGAATAATTTTTTTTATTTTTTTTTAGTTTATAACGTTGATTTCTTAACTAAGTTCTCGTGTGTGTATCCGTGTGTGTATATATATGCCTGTGTGTCCGTGTGTGTGTATATACGTGTGTGTGTGTGTGTGCAAAAATATAGACAGACATAAAACGACAGAGTTGCCATGTAGTGTTTTTATACATAAAGCAGTATGTATAGGACTTAGGAATTAGCCTAATTAAAGAAAGAAAAATAAGATATTTCGATTCATATTTAAACTATCATCCCTATGTGTTAAAACTTTCTAAACTACTCTAATCAGTTTGATAGATATATTTAATTATATTTTCATTCAAAATAAATTAAGGAAGTGTGGCCTCTTCTTCTGAATGTTGGAAGGCTCTCTAAAGCAAGGTTCAAAGACTCCTTGCCAGCAGGATACTCAGTTAGAATGCATTATAGACAAATGATAAACTTGTAAATAATATGCAGATTACAATCAGTGTTGTAAAGTTGTCACAGAAGGAGTAAATTGTGCAGCTGACAATCTGAGCCTTGAAAATATAAGAGGAAGCTGGCCATACAAAGAGTTTACTGAGAACAACTGTGGTCAGAGGAAGAGAATTAAGTCCCTGCATGGGAGCCATTTTAGTATATTGATAAAAAAAATAGCACTTAGAATGCACTGAACCAGGGAAGAGTGATAAAATGAAAAAAGAGCTGGGGACATAGCTCAGTGCGACAGCCCTAAGGCCAATCTTTAATACTGTTCTGTTTGTGTGCATATGTGTTTGGGGTGTGTGCACACACACGTGCATGTGTGTAAAATGTCATTGCATACCTTGTATAATCTGGTCAGCTGCTTCAAAAGTTTTATTTTGTACCCAGTGAGCATTCTCCCAAAAGGTGTTTAAACCAATTAAAGAATCTTCTGAAGTAATATTTTGTAAATATCATGCTGGCTAAAATATAGACACCTGATTAGATGACATAAGACCTAAACAATAACTTCCTTGAAATATTCCAATTGTCATATTTCTTGGAGTAGAATGGGGATATGTCATTGGCAAGCCTTGATAGTAAAAATTCTAAGAGTCTTTCATCCCTCCATTCTCATGAAATTGCAATGGTGGGAGGATAATGTTTCATAAAATGGTTAAATCTTAGTTAGCCCAGAACCTAAATGATGATGTACAAACATGTCCCTTGGAAATCTGTAAGAAACATAGAAAATGTGCACTACGTGAACACAATGCAGGTCAAAACATTTGCAACTCACAGCATAACCAAATGCATCATAGACAGTGGATTGACAGAATACACAGAGGGAAATAAACAAACATCTGTAACAGGCTAGTTGAGAAATAATATTTCATTTTATGTCTAGAAAATAAATAAATCTTGGTCAAGATTTGAAATGATGGAAGACATGGAGAATTGTGGTACCTTTAGTGTGGGCATGAAGGCTTTGGAAGACAGCAGAGTAACTTCTAAGAATTTGTCATCATTGTCAGAACGTAAAGAAACTAACTTAATGTTGAGACTAGAGTTTTGAGTCATCAGTGATTTCTGGACTCATAATTTCTGGAATGCTAACAGAGTTTTCCCTGATCTTTATGTCTTACGTGTCTTCAATGGTATCATAAACCTATAATTTTCTTCTTTGGACCTTTTTGATGGAAATATTTAGAATTGTTTCTGTTTTCCACACTAATTAATTACGACCCAGTAAAATGGAGCAAATTACTATTTTATGCTTTCTCAGTAGCCAGAGCTAAGGACATTGTCTAAGATCCTTCTATTATAATTGTTAGATGGGCCCATAAACTGAGATTCTAATTTGTGATTCAAAACTTATTCTCTCTCTATTACAGCATGTCTTTCTAAATCATGATATTCTCCTCTACAAAATGGGGTTTTAAACTGATCTCTTACAATCTTAGAGCCTGTGATTGACATCTTCACAATTTATGCTCTCTTGCTCTGTCAATGCAATTTCTGTTTTTAAGGAAAATGATGCCTACTGGTGCATTCTCTCAATACTTTTTCATTTCAGCGTCTTTCCCACCTGATTGTCACTTAGCATAATGCCGCCAAATCAGATTTCATAATGTGAAACTCCTTGAATGTGCTGGTTTAGCTTCCCAGGTAAATGATACTCTGCAGAGTTGCTGTTGTGAATCCAGTGACACCACGGTGCGATATGAGAAAATAGAAATTATTTGAGAAGTGAGGCAGAAAGGTTTAAAGAACTGGGTTTTTTTCAAGTTAAATTCTTTTCACCAGAGAGTGAGAAACATTAAGGTAGTGTCTAAGGTGGGGAAAATGTTGCTGATACTTTTCCCTCCTAAGATATTGTGCCCAGATATTCTTGGAATGCACTTTATTTTAAACTTGTAAAAATAATCTGGCTGCCCTTTCCTCTTCATATTACAAATATATTGTGTGCTGACTTCGGCAGCGCATATACGTATTAGAAATATATTTCATATTAATCAAGTCTTGTCCCAAGTATACATCGTAGTAAGAAAGAGCCAATTAGGAAAGGGGAAGAAATTGAACTGCCACAAACTTTATCGACACCTGGAATGACTTGATTAAATGAATATATACAAAAAGGAAAGCGCACCACATTTTATATTTTGTAAACTAGAAATCATGCCGAGAGGCCACATGATCAAAGTGAGTTGTGAGTTCCTCAAAGTAAGTAGAGATTATTCACATACACAATCATGTGTTTTTAAACAAAAAGGAAACATTCTGAGAAATGAGTTTTCAGAAAAATTAGTCATGGGTGTGTAGACCTTTGGGCAAATTAAGACTGTGCCATTACTAGTCAACATTTGTGCTTTTGTGCCAATGTGTTTCCAAAGATGACTACTACACCTATAACGTGAGATAATAAAACACAATCAATGTTTACATTTCAAAAATTATAGTAAAAGACACATTACCATTTCTCTCTTAAAACATTTTCTTGGCTCACATGCTTACCAAATTGTTTGCCTTCTTGAAATGGTTCCAGAAGTCATCTTTCCTGTTTTTAGTTGACTGTGGTGGTTGCTTTGAGAGACAGAGGAAGAGAAAGAGTGAGATTGGAACGTATGAGTCCCAGAGACTTCATGTGTGTGGCAGCAAACCCTTGAATGAGAGTAGCATTAATTAGCGAGTGAGGGAATGAATACAGTCTCCAGAGGTAGTGATTCCCTATTAACCATTTAATTTTGACTATATTTTAGATTTTTGGGCCCCAGCACTGTAAGAAAACAAATGAATTTTTTTGTAATAGTGAGTTTGTGGTAATAGATTACAACATGCACTGCAAATTGTACACACAGATTAAAATATTCATCAAAATATCATAATTAAAAAAAAACTCAAGCTATTCCAAGACTATGAAATGGTTAAATTAGTTGTAGTATCCTGGTCTACTTGGATAGCATTCTACTAGGAAGAGAAATATTTAAAATGAGTTGTCTAGATTGGAGATAAATGAACAAAATATTTTATAGCAGTTATCACAATGATAAAAATGAGCAAAATATCACATACGATGTATGGTTATTTGAGGGATAGTGCCAATTTGTAAGTTGTGAAGTGCCCAGGGAAGAGCTTTCAGGTGTGCGCTGTTGACTCCTTGGCCAGAAAGTGGAGGAGGGGCGCCTACCACGGTTGCCCAACAGGCTCTTTGAACTGAGTAAAGGATGGAAGAAGAAACATTGTGGTCAGCCCCTTCAGGAGAAAGCTCTGGCTTTGCCATAGCCTTGGCTATGGCTCCTGCTCTCTTCGTTTCTGTTCACAGTGCTATGAGCAGCTTCCCAGCCTGTCACATGCTTCCAACACTACCACCGCCTGTGAGTAGTCTGTGGGAGGCATTCTGAAGCTGTGAGCTAAAAAAGCTTTCCTTTCTTAAACTGTGGATGTCTGTTATTTTGTTCCAGAAACGAAGAAATATCTAAAGTATTATGATATGTACTTCTTAAAACAATAGAAATGAATCAGGGACCAGTGTACCTCTTTGTGAAACAGTTATAGAGATATCTCAGACATTAAAGGCGTGTACATGAATACATAATTCTCTGATATAAAAAGAGGAAGAAAGGTATGGAGCAAGTGACATGTTTTTTCTACCTGTACGACACTGATTTTGCATAGTTTGCAGGGGGTGGAATCACTAAGAAAAGCACAGTCCAGACAGACTCTGGATGAAACAATGTTTCATTCACTAGATGAAGAAATAGTAATGGCTTCTATAAATCAGTATTTCATTAAAGAAGTGATAAATATCCTGAGAACTAAGGAAAAATGTTGGTTTCATTAAAAAGGGATATACAGAAAAAAGAATCTCAGGGAAATATATGATACAAAAACATACTATTTTAAAAAATATCAATTAAGTTGAAAATTATAATATGGATATAGTTATACCACACATTCAGGGCATAGAAGATTATATTTAGGAAATCTCCCAGAATTAGGGCTGCAGTACAAGGCACTCCCACAATGTAGTCACAGGGAGACAGTGAAAATACGAATATAGTTTTGATACCTGTGAAATTTCAGAACAGAAGGAACTAGCAAAGGACAAAGCATTTGAAAAAATAATTGCTAAATATTGACTTTATTAAATAAACAATATAGTGTTGGAAAACTCGTAGTGCTCAAAATAGATAGAAAAGGAGGCTTTTAGTGAAGTGTAAAAAAGAAAATTTGTCATTTATAACATGGTTAACTCTCCAAAGATATGAAACCTAAATTTTCAGCAACAATCCAGAGAGATTGACCAGTAGACTAAAGCCTGAAGATCTGAAAAGACAGGTAAAATTTGAAAGAAAACAAAAGAGGTACTGTAGCATGTATCTTCTATTTTTATGCTATTTCATTTCTTTTCATATGCAGGCAAATCAAAGCTCAGTCCCTAAATGACACATTTGGATTTAAAAATAAAAACTTCTCATCTTTCTGGCCTGAAAAAAAGAGAGAGACTTAGGGCAAAAGGAGGCAGTCACTGAAAGGTGAGGATGGAATCCTGGGAAGGAGAGGGCCAGAGAGGGTGATAATCTGTGTCCAAACTGTGACTTCATGTCTGACTGGCCTCGGATCTGAGCCCAGGATTCAGCCTACTTACTACAGGCAGCTTAGCCAAAGATAAAAAGAGCTGAGTTGACTTTTACACTGTAGCTGAGGAGACACAGTGTACGTATGAGACACACCACGTTCTTTACTTTCTAAAATAGAAACGTGGAAAGTGTCCAAACGATGATGATAGATTTGTAGCCTCCACTATACAACATTCCTGCTGTCCTGCTGTCCTGCTTAATGACTGAATGCAAGAGGAGTCAGGAAATTTAAAAAATCATTCGCATGAAGGAAAACAATCAAACACAAACAGCCTACAAAAGGTTGTAGGATTGGAATTAGAATTCTGAAGTATTTTTACTGTACTCTGAACAGTTAACAAGTATTATAAAATGACAAATAAAATATAAAAAAGAAATAAAATTACTAGGGCTAAAATATAGCTTATCAGGACATTAAAAATTCAGCATACAGACAAATAGCTGAACTGAAGTGACCAGGAAAGAATCTGCCAAGGTGAAGATAGACCGGCGGAAATTTCCAACGTGAAACAGGATAGGAAACAATGAGCTGTGAAGCAGTAACCAAAATTAGAGTGGATGCTAAGGGGCGATGGGCGGGAGAAAAACTATCTCGTCCGAGGAACATACCTTCTAAGAATTCATTACATGGAGGGGCTGGAGGAATGGCACAGCAGTTAAAATGCTTGCCTTCCAAGTGCAAGACCCCGAGTTCAGTTCCCCAGCACCACACAAGCCAGGCAGGCAGGGAGATTGTTGTGAGCCCATAGCAAGCCTGGGCTGCAGAGCTAGACCATGCCTCAGGGGAAAAAAAGAAAAGAAAACAAACAACAACAACAACAACAAATATATATATATATATATATATATATATATATATATATATATATTCATTACATGGAATTTTAGAGCAGAAACAACTCATCTAAGGTATAAAAAATTCAGAGCAGTCATTATTGCTGGCAGATAAGGCCAAGTATTGACTGAGAAGAGTGTGGGAGGAGCTTCGAAAATGAACATGATATATTGATAGGGTTTTTCATTTAAGCAGACATACTATGATGCTAAAACTTATCACGTGTACAATAAATTTTTGTCGAAATTTTAAAATATATTGTATCAGAGTAATACAGATAAACATTACATTCTAGACATTAATTTACTCAGATGTATATTAATAATTGCAATGCTCTTTGAAATAATTCCAACATTTGATAAATTCATATATAGAGAGAGGAATAAATAGATGAATAATAATGATCAGAGGTCAAATCTAGAAAATGGGTGTACAGATTCTCACTGTAAAGTTACTACAGCTTCAAAGAAATTTGAAACATTATTATATTTTGAGTGATAAAGTAGGCAAGAGAACAAATTATGTTAAAAAAGCAGATTAAAACCGAGTGCATATTTGTTTTATGGCCATATGAAAGTATCCACATGAAAAACTTCTAGTCGGTGATACAGATTATGCAGATAGAGATGAAAAAAAAAACAATCTGTTCAGACACATCTGAGAGAACCAACTGTAATGAACAGGAAGTTATGTCTGAATCAACTCTATACTGGAGAGACAAAATAAGAATACCATTTTAAGTAATTTAGGAATAATGTTAAATAATATAGCCGGCACATATTATATAGCCAAATAGTAAAATAGGAAAAAGGATGGTTGGTCCACATCAAGATGACTTGAATTTATTGCCTGTATTTTATTAACTCTGTATTTCAGCAATCAATTACCTCCATAATGATTCAGTTGTAAGTTTACATGAAAATATTTAATCTCTATAAAGCCCCTATAGTAATTTATATTAAATATCTCTGATACAGTCAGATACCCATGTGGAATCTTGTATGCTAGACGACTTTCGTACAATTACTGAATTATCTGGTTTTAAATATATTTTGATATGCAATGGGAGGGAAGGATTGCATTCTCTCTCTCTCTCTCTCTCTCTCTCTCTCTCTCTCTCTCTCTCTCTCTCTCTGAGGAAGCATTAGAGAAGAGAAAAAGCAAAAAGTTTTGAGTAGGTTAGATTCTAATTCCAACTGGACAACCTACTCATAGTTAGATTACCGGCAAATTATCTCTTTGGCAAGCTGGCTTTCTTATCTGTAACATGAAAGAAGTGTATTCACCTAGATTGGTTGTGAGAGTTAAATAATACTGTAAGTTATGTGGTATTATATCTGTCATAAAATAGGTCTTCAGCATGTGATTTTGTTCATACAAGTTTCAATCTCATTTTTCTCTGCGAGTGGTTTTCGCAGATCATCAAAAACTCCTGCTAGCCTTTTAACTTGCTAGAGATTTGGACATGCCTTGGAGAACTCCACCAACACTTGATGTTAACAGCTCATTAGATGTAATTTTTCTCCTGCTTCATATAAGAGGAGCTCTTGTTCTGATTCACCTGACAGATGCCGCAGTCCCAAAGAGAGGCTTGTTAAACGACCAGCCGACTGGAGCATTTTTCAGTTCCAACTTTAAGTGCACCAAACAAGCACTTATTTCAGCAAGGAGGTCAAAGCATTCTCCATCGTCACTGTCACTAGAGTTCTGGAGCAAACTTTCTGCCAAAACTAATTCAAACCTCTTTCTCAATCGTCCTCCATTTACTTCTCTCTTATTTTTTTTCTGTTATATTTTTCTTGATTTAGTTTTCAATTGTGAGAGTGGCCCTATAAATGGAAACATTATGAACCTTTTGTTATCATTTTTTTTTTTAGCCTTGGTGTTGGGAAAAAAACCGACTAGAAACTGACAGCTAAGCGCTTGAAGCCAAGAATTTTACTGTTGCATTTTGGATTCTGCTAGGTAGACCTGCATCCATCACTCATCCTCCATGGGCGTAATGATCTCTGGTTCCTCTCTGAACAGAACACCCATTGTGATCGTGGCCCAGAAACAGATGCTTTACTTTTTAGCTGACGCTTTTGCACAAGATGTCAGGGTCATACTCACATCCTCCTCTAGCTGCTGAGGAGTGCTGTTAAGTCAAGGCTGATAATGGCACAGACCTCTCTGATCCAAATTAATTTAGTGGGAGCCTACTATCCATTTTTGACACTTAAACTGTACCTGCCAATATGCAAGTCTGCTTAACAATTTTGTAACCAAGATGTCACACAATTATTCTTTGGGCCATTGTGAATTCTCTTGGGTTGCTCTTTGTTATTTGATTAGAATGGTGGCCTGAGGACACATGCCTTCTCTCGATAATGAACAACCAGATGAAAAGGGTGTGCATATCCATGATAACCCTAGCTTTATCTCTGGTAACCCTCTGTCCTCTTCTATGTTAACTCCATAAATTTTAATATTATCAATCATTTATTTTTAGAGTACAAGAAAGTATTTCATTCTGTTAGAGGTCAGTCGTTAAAAGCAAATGCCTGTGATTTAACAAATATTCTTGGAACTAACTTAGGTTGCATACTGGGCTATATAATATTTCCACCATCACTCTTAAGCTGAAGTCCTGAAACTACGGTATGTCTCTTTATTTGGAAATAGGTTGATTGTAGAAGCAATTAGTTACAATAAGGTTATACCATAATAGAGGTGCCCCTTAGTCTCATATGACTGGTGTCCTTTTAAGAAGTAAAGAAGAAAAGCAGAAATATATTGATGCAAATACCTTGAAGAGTTAGCTCTTGGAGAGATCTGCTTACACACTCAGTGATATCATGTTTAATTGCCCCCCCCCAAGCTAAGTGGAAGGAATGGGCAGATTATCCCGCAAAACTTGCAAAGATAGCACAGTCGTACTAGCACCTTGACTTAAAATGTTCTACCTCCAGCACTGTGAGACAAAACATTTCTATTCTTTTTGGTGGTAATTTATTAAGGTAACCCTTGGAAAACAACACAGTTGTTCCATTGGGTACTAGTGTTTTTATGGTACACTGGTGCTCAACCCTAATGGAAAGGAAGAGAGGAAATGGGGTGGATAGGGAAACGGACAGGTCTTTATCCTATACATAGTAGCTTACCAAAACCTTGTAGAACTGTGAAGATTCTAAATGTAGATGCTAAATATGAGATCTCTGCCTTTATCTCACTTTGCTTTTGTTCTCTCTGCCCCTTTTCTCCTCTCATTAAATACCAGAGCATTCGTCTGTGCTCTGTAAGGTCATTCAGTGGCATGTTTTAAGTCCTACTTTGTTTCTGTCTATTTTTGATAATAAAAATGCCCTTATGGCTACACTGATTGGTAAAACCATTCACACAAGAGAATTTTTTTTTCTTTAGTACTTAAAGGTTATTGAAGAAATAAGGTTATTGAATAAATGACAATTCTAACAACCATCTTCAGTGTATACTTTGTTTAGAAAATCTCTAAGATATATTATGATAGCCAGAAACAAAAATAAATACAAGCAGAAAACAAAAAAAAACCGAAATAAAGCAATAAAAAAATAGTTTTATGTTCTTGACACTTAAAGTCCTCTAGTTGGTCCACCCAGCAAGCTCATCACTACCCTGAATCTTCTACCACTACTGACTTTCTCCAGTCGATTGGTGGATGGTCTTCATACGAGCACACGGGATTGGACACTGGGCTGGAAAAGGACAATCAATGCTTCTTATAGTTTTTCAATGAGTAACACAACTGGGCCAGAATGAATACCAGAAAGGGTCAGCCCAAAGAATAAAGCCCCAGTATTTCAATTTTGTGCACTTTTATGAATATTTCTCATGAAGCAAATGAGCTATATTTTTAACAAAAGCTAGAAGTCTTGCATTGATAACATTGAGTATACATGTGTCTGTTATAAAAACAGGTTAGGATTCTATGTATCATTTTTCAATCAGAATGTTCACTTTTTCTCCTATATGTTTTCCCCTATCTAAACAAAATACAACTTTTAAAATATGTTTACTCTCCTCATCTGCCTTTTGATACTCTCAGCTCATACTTGCTGAAATTATCTAAACTATGATTTTGTTGATACCTGGGCTATTAAAAATTTGGCAATTTTGCCTGTTGCATGTGTTATTTGTTTCCCGGAACAATACATTTCTCTTTATAATGATCTCTCTTTTCAATTTTCTGTTATAACAGTGTCTATTATTACTAGCAGTAGTCTGTAGACTCTCTATTGAGAAAAGTCTATTCTAACTCCTGCTTCGAACATTATCCGTCAAACGCTGTTGTCCTCATTCATGGCATCTGCATGTATTAAGAGAGAGAATGGTTATTGGGTAAAAATCAGGAGGGTGGGGCCTCGCCTCTTAGAAAATGTCACGTTCCGAACATTTCAGAACTTATGTTTACTTTCTATAGAAAATTGTCATAGAGAAAATTGTCATAGAATAACATTAATATGTCATTTCTAAAACTGAAACTCATTTAACTCAGCATTTTACAGAGCAGTATCTCAGATAACCTGCTAATTATTAGTGTAAAAATCCAATT
Source organism: Ctenodactylus gundi (assembly GCA_004027205.1). Classification (NCBI taxonomy): domain Eukaryota; kingdom Metazoa; phylum Chordata; class Mammalia; order Rodentia; family Ctenodactylidae; genus Ctenodactylus; species Ctenodactylus gundi. The sequence goes on along the minus strand of PVKB01002730.1, from coordinate 211,699 downwards.
TCCTTGTACTGCATGATTGGAATTCTGAAGAATAAATGTTCTCATCATTGCCTTGTGTCTATCTGAGTTTAGAGTAATTTAGATATCTAATGAATAATTTTTGATATGAAAAATTGTTTAAAAATCTTAAGAAAAGATATTTACTTCTAATATTTAAATATTTTAACTATGGGATATTATTTCTGATTATGTGAATACTTTATAATGACCATGTAAATTTGCTAGCATAAAAAGAGAAAATAATAAAATTTAAAAAATAATATGACTATTTTTTTCAATTATAGTTAACCAGTACTTATTTTCCCTTCTAGACTTCGAGCTATATTAGAAATGTGTAGACACCGAAGTGCTGAAAGAAATAGTAAAAAAATACTTTAAGGTAAATTTATTGTTTCAGGCTTGACTTACCACAAATTTATAGCTAAAAATTCAGTTTTAAAATATTTGTTTTACAAAACGACATAAGCATCTTTAAATAAGTTCTTTTAATAACTTATATGGTTGTTTTATATCAAAATTTCATTCTACTCATAGAGATAGTAAAAAATAGTAACAATTATCCACCTGTAAGAGTGAGCTAATGTTTGCCTGAAGCAACTCTAGCAAGTATCTGGAATAATTAGCAACCACCCGTAACTGGTGAATTCTTCCGTAGAGAATCATTTGATTTTTCAGATGGTATCACGTGTTCAGATGTTGCAGACCTGTTCAACAATTGCACGTACTATTAACTTGCCACGAGGTTGAAGAGACAAACATCTGAAATGAAGAATTTAAGAATTGACAGTTTTTTGAAGTTTTAATTATGTTTTTTGTTTTGTTGAGGGTGAAAAATAACTCTAAATGGAAAAATTGTTGATCTTTCTTTTAATGGAAAAGCCAGATCACTGAGGAGCTCCACGGTAGGACTCTTGGACACCAGCATCTATGTATACATTTATGTTAGAGCAGTGGAGACAAGTGAATATTTTTTTCTTTTCTTCTGTTGATCTGCAATACTTGCCTACATTGTCCAAACATGCATAGACTACATTCATAAGATTTTGAAGTTTGGTATTAAACAAAGCCCAAAAGGCATTTGCCTATCTGTGTTATATCTAATCGAAGCCCCAAGACAAGGAAACCATGCCAAATGAAGAATGCTATAAAATGTTTTTTTTCTCCATGATTGTAGGAAAGAAAATAACACAGTAATTATATCTCCTTCTAATGTTTCACTAACTTTCTGTTACCCTCGGATTGAAGAAGGTGTCAGACGAGTGAGCATGCGAGTTGGCCTCTCGTTTCTCTCATCCCTGTTCATACATATTTGGCTGGAGACAACATTCAATTGGGTGTTTTGTTTTATAATCTTCTTCACTGTATTTCATCTTTCTATAGCAATTTTTACTACAGTTTAAAACATTAATATTCTGATAAGGTAATCTGTTTATATTAATTTATTTAGTTTTTCTCGGTAACTAGATGGGGAATTCCAAGACTTTGTATACACACACACACACACACACACAGACACACACACACACACATCTTGTATACTTATTTAAATTTTTGACATGTTGCAATAAGACTCATGTCACTAGACCTTAAATGATATGTCCATTTATTGTTATGATGTGTGTATGTGTATTTACTTTACCATATCTGTATTTGTGTGAATACAAATGAGAAAGTTAGTAGCTAGCAGAAATGGTGATGATATTTTTAAATTTTTTTTGTATTTTACGGTCTATCTGAGTTTGTTTCTCCTTTGTGATCTGTTAGCAATTACCAGTTTACATATAGAATGAATCATGAAAAACATCCTAATATCATCAGAAGTATAAATAAGTGTATTTATATAGTGTACAAGCAAAAGACTTAAACAGTATTTCTCTTCAGCCCTCTATTAGTGTAAAAAATACTCCTAATCCATCACAAGCTGCAATCTGGTTCTTCTGACCCAGCCCCACCTCTTAGTAGCACAAGACTGTATAGATACTGTGACCGTTGATGGCATTATGTCAGTTTGTTGGATTTAAGACCCACACCTTTGTTAGTATTTGGGATTTGTCAACCACCCTAGACTGGGGCTTAAGAACTTGTTGGGATTAGAGTGTGAATCATTTGTGGGCTGGCCAATGAGAGAAGAGCACCCACCCAGATGTGGGAGGGCCAACTGGAACTCCAACGGTATAAAAGGGAGGAAGAGGGACAATTGCTGGGGCTCTTCCTCTGGGAAAGCTCTCGCCTTCGCGATTGTCTACAGACATTGCAGATCATCAGCACAGATTCATTCCCGTCTCGATTTATGCCTGTCTGTTGCTGCCCTTCAGTCAGCACCAATCTTCACTCGCTGATCTTTACCTGAGATCTACAGCAGATTCTATGATCTTCGCCTGAGATCTACGGCAGATTCTTACCTTACCAGCAGTCATGGACGGGAGATCTACTGCTTGGCTGAGCAGCCATCTTAGACCACCCCTATCATTGGACTTGTAAACTTTCCTAATAGACCTTTTTGTGTTAAGATCTGTAAATTCTGTCTTTTGAAAGGAACCCAAACTAATACAGATACTGCACCACATCTAGATACATGAAGCTTTGAGACAACCTCTCAAATCCAACTCATATTGCATCTCACTATCAAAAACTCGGAGAGAAGGAAGAGGAAGAGACCAGATCTCATAGTCCTCACTGAGGGCATGGCTCTACTGGCATAATTTTCCTAAGTTCTACTTCTTAATGATCTCACCATCTCTCAAAAGTCCCAAAAACTTTAAAACATAAGTCTCTGGAGACCACTTTTGGGTCCAAAGTATAGTGTCTCTTTTGTTCGCCATAATCCCTTGAGATATATCCATCCTGCAAACCTCTACCTAAGTTCAAAGCTTACAGAATTAGTTGTTAGCAGAGTCCTAAACAAACTTGCCTTGGTATTTTGTGAAAACTGGGGCATAATAATGACAAAATCTGAATTCTCTGAAGCACTCCAAGGTAAATGGAGAAATAAATTATTCTTAAAATTTTCAAAAGTAAGAATTATTAAATATTTCTCAAAGGGCTTGCACTGATTAAACAAATTGTATATCATCAGGTTTTGCCAGAAACACATTAATTTACTTTGATGAATCTAGTTTGCTTTTTCTCTTCAAAGACCGTGATTATTGGCTATGCAGTACTTTTGATGATAAAAGTAGATATATAAGAATAAAAAATGTAAGACATTCATTAACATAAATGTGTCTATATACATTTACTAGAGGAAAAACAACCAAAGGAAATTATTAACATAAAACCTTGGCTGAGCTTCTACAAATTTTCCAATATCCAGGAAAAAATAAACCTAACTAATAATTTTATCTGGATTAGAATAAATATGAAAATATTATAATAAACAAACTGAAATGAGTGGAAAAGAAAGACAGCCAATGAAAGATAGCAAGAAAAATTTATGTAGCCTTCCCCTTAATCTTTAGTCAGTCTTTATCTACTCTGAACAAAGTCCCTAGTTTCACAGGGACCTATTAAACTCTAGGAATACATAAAAAATCTTGGAATCTTGGCTTCCAGATGATTACAGAAGGGGAATCCAGGGGTCTTGGTTTTCCAAGAATTAGAGATGTAATGTCATATAGGTGCAGTAGTGATATCTGTGATCCTTCTCTCTCTCTCTCTTTCTGTCTTCCTCATTTCTTTCTTTTATTCTCAGTCTTTCTAAAGCCCAATTACTATTTCTTTTAACATCAATTTTAGAATAATGTAAGAAATCTCTTTTTTATATCTACAATCACTGATTAAAATCTTATAAAAACACTACTGCTTTAACAAACGATCTCAAAGGAGAATGTTCTTAATATTTCAGAGGTTGTTTTCTGTCTCTTGTCCCAGTCTTTTTTGCAACATTTATTTTTGCTTTTGTTGATGTCTTTCAAGGCCCCAGGGAATAGTTCTACCACTTATAAAATACTATGCTCGCTGTTCAAGATAAAAATAACTTCTTATTTATCTTAAAGATGCTTCATAAAATAAATTTAGGCCAGGTGTTTCATATCCTTTAAGAAACATACCTTAGAGCTCACAGAATTAAATGCCATCAGATGTCAACTTAAAAGCATCCAGTGAAGGCAAGAGAGAAAAGACACGTCTGTGTTAGCTGATGAGAACAGGTTCAACCCAAGTCAAGTTTTGCCAGAGGTTGTCTTCGACCAACAAAGTCACCGCTCCAGCCTATTGGCTATAGGTTTGCACTGCAAATTATCCTACCTATTTCCTACCTAGAAATATATGTCTTGCTCAGATCTAAATACAGTCATACATTAATGTACTAGCCAATTAATATCTTAATTTTTGAAGCAACAAAACATTGTCTAGTTCATCAGATATTACTTTATATTTTGGCTTTGCTGTGTAGGTTTTTTTTTTTTTTTTTAATATAGTTCAGTTCTTGTTTTAGTGGACTGGATACACAGTTGAACACATTTACTTGTTGTTTGTTTTTTGAGACAGGGTTTCAATGTGTAGCCCAGTCTGGTCCTGAGCTCACTATGGATTCCAGGCTGGCCTTGGACTCATGGCAATCCTCCTGCCTCCATCTCCCTAGTTCTGAGATTGTAGGCATGGGCCACCGTGCCCAGCTTATGTGGTGCTGGGAATCGAACTCGGGTACTTAACACTTGACTTAGTGCTTGCTAGGCAAGTGTTTTAACTGCTGAGCCATTCTTCCAGCCCTGAACATGTTTCTTGAAAGAGGTGAGAATAAGTAGTAACAGTGTTTATAATCCCAATATTGTATTTGGTATAGAGAAAATACGTAACTGACCTTTGGTAATTATCTTAAAGAATGAAAAAATTAAATTCTACTAATAGGATTGTCTAGAAGTAGAACTCTCCATGGGCATAATTTTGTGAAATTTTGACTCCATGAGAGATCTTATAAGAGCTGATGTGGAAAAATAAATATAGATACATATTTCTCTAATTTTTAAAGAAATGTCAAACTATATTAAAGGAAATTTAACAATGCAAGTTATATCTAAAATTTTGATTCAGTTAAATTTGTGTAAACTTGAGCTACCAACAATCCATCTAGGGTACATATAACATAAATATGTATAAGTATGCATGTGTATGTATATGTATGTATATGTATGTGTATGTCTAGGATATCGTTATGGTCTGGATGTGGAATGTCCAGGAAAAAATCTTATGTATTTGGATGTTGTGGAATACACATGGAACCAGGGTTTGTTTAGACGTGGGCCTACTCATGTAGAGTGGGACACTGGGGCTTGACTCTGGAGAAGCAGACCACTGGGGCATGACCTGGAAATGTGTATATCAGTTCCTGTCTTCCTTGTTCCCTGGGCTTCCTGAAGAGCCTTCTCTCTGGCTATGCCTATAATATGTGCTTCCATTATTACCAGCTGTCCATGAATGGACTCACACCTTCTGACGCTGTGAGCTAAAACACAAAATTTTTCCTCTTTAGTTGTAGATGTCAGATATTCTGTCCCAGCAACGAAAAAGTAACTAACATAGATAACCATAATACAAGAATATATGTGTGTGTAATATACACGATTTAATTTCTAAAAATAAAGAATGTGATAATAGAATCAAGAGGTGATTCAATATCAAAAGTCCTTTCCATACTGGAAATATAATACAATTGGAATTGAAGATGCTATGGGTTTGAATGGTCGATGTTCCCCCAAGGCCATTTGTTTAAAGTTTAGTTTTCATCTGATGAAACTGCGGCCAGCTAGTGAAACTTTAAGAAAATGCAGCCTAGCTGAATCAAGTTAGGTTATTAGAAGCATGCTGTGGAAGGAAATACTGAGACCCCAGTCCCTTCTTTCTCTTAGCTTCCTGGTCCCACTGTCAGGTACTTCTGCGCTATAGTTCTCTAATACAGGAAATCTTGGGGCTAGAAGAATGGCACAGCAATTAACGCACTTGTATCACAAGTGCAGGGCCCCGAATTCAACTCCTAGCACCACATAAAAGCTCGGGGTGGCGGCACACTCCTGTAATTTCAACATGCAAGAAATGAGACGGCCGAGGCAGGCTCAGACAGGCTGGAACAAGCTGAGACAGGTGGGTTGTGTTGAGCCCAAGGCCAGGCTGGGCTACACCGGTGAGCTCAGGGCTAAAAAGAAAGACTCTGTTGAAAAAGCAATCCAGAATACATTCATTTCATAGAAAATAGAAACAAATTGGGGAGGGTCGTGAGAACCAATGGGGTGTGGAAGGGCCAGAGAAGGAGAGGGAGGGAACAAGTTGTGTGTGTGTGTGTACACACAACATACTCGGTGCTTCAATGTAAACATGAAGTATTATATATTATATATAAGCATCAATGTGATAATTCTCAATACAATGAGAAAAAATAACATTTTCAAAAAATTGTAAATTTTTATACTTAAGCTTTGCTCAGATTTTCAAATGTGCCAATTTTATCACATTTGAAACGTCCCTTTCATGTGCTCCCCCCTCTGTCTGTCTATCTCTCTCTGGTGTCCCGCTTCTTCTTGTGCACTTGAAATGTAAATTCATACAGGAAGGTGACTCATACCTTAAGGAACATGTTCTAATTCAAGAACCAATCCAGATCAGGTGTGGCATTTACTTACTGTTTCTCTCTATTCATTACTTGGGAGGTATTTTTCTGCCTTTTTAGGCATCATTAGACTGGGAATGTCTAGGGGTTCTATCTCCATATCTGGTTTACTTTTAGTAGATTTTTTTTTCTCACTTTGGGTTTGCTTAAGATGATATTCGGGTTGTGCTTCTTTTGGGAAGAAATAGCAGAAGAAAAGGGGGAATTTGGTGCACAATATCAGAAGGCACATGATTTCTGCTTGTGCCGATATGCACAGAAGTCTTTTTAAATGTTGGCTGGGACACTGCTGTGGTTCTCCCCCAAAAGCTTCACTTTTTGAATTGGAAGTCACAAACATAGCATGAAGGGATATTTTGAGATTATGTAAATATCTTATTTCCCATCATACTTTGCACACCATTCTTATGCTAAGAGAAGTCAAAATTTGAGAGTTTGTTAGATCATATAAGATGTGATTTATATACAGGTTTATTGATATTTTTCAGTCATGAATAAACTTCTACTGTCAGGAAGTTGAGAGGGTGTTGATTAATTTCTTGCAAAATCTAAGGTCATGAGCCCTATGGTGACCAGAGTGATTCTGCAATTGGGGATGAGGAATATTTTGCAGCATAGCAAATTATCTCTTCAAAATTTTATTTGTCAGTTTAGATAATTTTTACTGCTTTATGTTGCTAACCATTTATAAAATAAATGCATTTGTGGAATTATACAATTACCAGTTTTATTTTTCTCTTTGTCTTGGTAATTGCTCGTTTAGCTTGAATGTGTAAAGAATGCAATAAAATAAATCATGTGGATACATTTAAAACTATTTCAGAGCATGAAATATACATTTACTCATATGTATAAACATATGGCAATTTTACATTTTGTATAATATTTTGTCAGTATATATAAGTCTAATATGGATATGTATGTGTATCCCTTTTTAATATTTTGGTTTATTTACAATAAGTATACATGAGCTAATGCCCACTGTACTTCTAGGTAGCAAAGGTGAGCTATCGGTTGCATTATCATCTCTTTTCTTCTTTATTATTGTATTTTCCAAAAATAATGGACAAGACTATTGTCTCTTAAGCTTTTCATTAACTATGCAGAGTTAGAAGTTAACAAAATATGTAGGACGTAGCTTGCTTTTTGACAAATAGATGTTGTGAACATCAATTACTCTGAGTAATCACATAAATGAAACTTTCATGATACAGACAAGAGTAATTAAATGAAATTTAATTTAAAACTGAGAAATTAATCTGAATAATACGAGACCCAATTATCTGGGAAATTTGATAAAAGTCAATCTAGTTTTTACAACGCAGGTGGTAAGTCATTTATGTTCTCAAAGTTACAGCTAAGTTAGAAACAAAGTTTATTTCCATGTTGCTTGTGAAAAGTATACTATTGCTAAAGCAACATTAAATGGAAACATCGGTTTTGATAAGAGTAGGGAGTGCTTGGTTACACTGAGAACTTCGTCTGCCATCTGTTACCATTTAAGGAGTCTTACCAAACATCTAACACTACTGCTGAACAATAGAACTCAGATTATTTGATATTATGTTACAAAGTATTTGAAAAAAAATTGTTCAGATTTTCAAAAAAAAAAAAAAGTGTGCCACAATGAGAACTGGATTCTAGAAAATGTAATAGAATACTTCGCACTCTAGTAAATTCAATACAACACTTTTTCTGAATTCTCCAGAAGTAATCAAGAGGAGATGTAGTATATATTGGTATGTACATAATATTTATGCATGAATAAAGATGTCTTCTCTGTGTGTGCATGTATATACAAAGATATTTACCATATGTTATTGGCTCGTATAATTGAGAAGTCCAAGATATGTAGTTAAAGTAGGTAACCTAGACAGCAGATCCTATAATTTCATATCTGATCCCCTAAGTATCAGGAGAACTGATGATACAAGCCCCACCCCCTTTGTCTGAGTCTCTTGACTGAAAATCAATGTCTTCAAAAAACAATTAGGCAGAAGAAAAGTATTTCTCCTTAATCCTTTATTCTACTACATTCTTCAATGGAGTGAATGAGATTTCCCAGTACTGGGGTTGTGGCTGGGACATTGGGATTTCCTGAATCCCCTGATTCCAGAAACACTTTTACAGGTATTCCAGAAAAAAACAAGTGTCCTAATTGGGCACTCTGTTGGCTAGCCAACTTAATACAGAGAACCAACTATCACCTTTGTATTAAGTATTTATTTAGGATTAGAAGGAGAAAGTATTTGGAAGCATACGATGTTTGAAGTTATTGGTGGCTATTACAATGGAACATCTTGCAGTCTTTCTAAAAGAGGACTTACAAGTTGAAGGGAAATTTCAGATAAACTTTCAAATTTGGAAGTCCTTTTCTCAAAAATTGTGGCAGAAATTCTATGCAGCTGAGATTGATAAAAAGTAAAAGATGAAATAAAGCAGCTTAAGATTATTTTTCACCAAATATTACTATTAAATTATGTATGTTTGATAATTGTCACAAACACAGATTTGGGAAAAGTAAATGTTGTCTCTGAAGTAATTCAAAATTGAAGTCAGTATATAAATTTGTGTCTTTTTTGTATGGAAATGAATGAATGAAAGTAAACTTAATGATCAAGAAAAGAGAGAAGAAATAATTTTACATTTTAATTTTCCATTTACTAAATTATGAGGGGATTTTAAGGTTTATATGTCAACTTAATGAGTAAATTTTCAACAGAAAAACTAACAAAAAGTTTCATACACCATACATCCACAGAGAGAGACCTAAAAAGAAAAGCTAAGTTCAACTTAGGTGTTTGAGTGAGTAAAAATTATCTTTTCTGTCATGATTGTTAATGTAAATCTAAAATAATCCGCATGATTTTTGAAAAAAAGTATTTTTCACAATATTATTGAAAAGAGATGCCTAAGATGCACATAGATTCCTTGTATGATTTCTCCTATATGTAATTTTTTTCTCTTGTGTTTTTGTACAAGATGAAAAATACGCATTGATTATTAAAGAAGAAAAACACAAAGCAAGTATATACTTGTCCTCAGGTATTAACTTATGTGCTTTGCTGACTACACTTTTATAAATTAAAAATGAAGTGGCTCATGCATTGGCCTATGTTCAAATCAACGAGAAATATTTTTCTTGCCTTCTTTAGAATGGTAAGTTTTACTTGTTTGAGTGATAGCAATGAGTCATGTTCAACTTCTTTCGATAAAACTCTCCCATGGTTTTTACAGAGTCATAAAGTTCTTCATGAACTTATTTCTAAGTAGATAAATTCTGAGGAAAAAAATTGGTCTTCTAACTGTTAAATTCTGTTAGATGAATGATAATTGACCTGGATTGTCAAACCAATTGTGGTTAGAGCAGTCAAGGGAATTAGTAAAATGTACTCCCGGATGGATGTGTGTCGGTGGGGACATGGAGGTGTGGCCTTGGGTTCCGTATCTAGTCTGTCACCCATTTTCTCTCTCTTTTTCAATTGCTCTTCTTCCCAGACTCTGTTTATTACACAATTTGTTCTACTACGCATTTCTGCGTCACAAGCAGGAAATCATGAATTGAATGCCCCAAAGCTATGATCGAAATTAAAATTTACTTTTTTAAAGTTGTGTATGTGTGTGGGGGCGGTTGTCCCATGACGAGAAAGCTGTCTAATACAAATAAAATAAAAATATGGGAGGAGAAGTAGAAATAATAATTACGTTATACTACTTACCAAGATATAACCCAAAGGACATTTAAAATATACTCAAGCAAAAAGACTTAATTACAGATTTAGAATCATATAAGCTAATGGGCAAGGCCAAATAAAGAAAGACCAAGGTGCCCATGAGTTTTAGTTTTGTCTTTATTCCAATTATGAAATCAGACAACCAAGTATTCTTAGTTGAATTATAGAGGAGCATTAACAGAATATTACCTCCACTGTGAGTCTTTAGAGACCAATAGGAAATAAGTATTCAATTGGATCAAGTTGCCTGGCTACTCTTCTTACTTAAAGGACAAATGGGAGATAATTGATTTTATTATGTGTTTAACAAGATAACTTTAATCAAAATTTTTTGAGCCATAGTCTAAGGATTAAATGTTAGAGAATACAGTTTAAAAAATAAAAATATGATAAAAATGCAATTAAATCTGTGTTCAAAATATCTCCCCATGAAGATTTCCCTTTGCTACCTCAAGTACTGGTACTCTTATAGCCTGAGCTAGCATCCACTCTTATTTGAATCAATGAAATCATAGGATATCTCCTTGAGTAATGCCATTAAAATATAAGTAAAGCCAATGTTTATTCTCTGTTTAAAACCCTTCACAGTTTTCTCATTGCTCTCAAAGTAAGTAATAAATTATTTCAAAGGCTCAAAAAGCTTATATAATCTGAGTTCTCATGAAAAGGTGTATACTTTGTTGTGTTTAGCATTATATTTATTGTACTGAGAGCAGTGTCTGGCTTGTAAGAGTTGATTAATAGAAGTTGAATAAAAGAATGAAGGTATTAGTGGATACATCCAGCTTTTAGATATCTTTTTAAAATAAAAATAGGGTCTTGTTATATAGCACAGGCTGATCCTGAACTCATTATGTAGCCCAGGCTGGCTTTGAACTTATGGCAATCCTCCTGCCTCAGCCTCCTGAGGGCTGGGATTACAGGCATGTGCCTCCACGTCCAGCTTAAGTGGTGCTTGGGACTCATATGCAGGGCCTTGCACTTGCTAATCAAGTGCTGTAACTGCTGTGCTATTCCTTTTAGAAATCCTGAGTTATGGTCACAGAGAATATTTTAACAAATTGCAATCAAATATATGCAAATAATCATATATCTATTTTACCTCAATAAAGATAAAAATAATAACACAACCACATATATTCATAGAAATTGCCATGATATATTCAAGTGGCAAGTAGCTACATGGACCAGCGCGACTAAACAACAGTATTATTTCCCTACTTTTTCTGTTTAGCCGTGTCCAAATTCTCACATGTACAGAAGTGAAACTTTCCAAAGGGGATTAGATTATGGGGCCACTCAACTGGTCAATGGAGTAACCTCGTGATGAGTCAGGAACTTCATGTGCTGTTAGGGGGTGGGGCCTGGTCAGAGAAGGTGGTTTTCTGGGGACCTGATCCCCAAGGGTGCATTCTTGTACCTCAATTTTCTCCTTTCGCTCTGATATTAACTTCCATCATCTTGTGTATTGGTTAGGGTTCCATAACGGGTAGAACTGACAGAAATTATAACGAAACAATGTTTATTTGAAGGCCTTACAAGTTCAAGGAAAGATAGAACAAAATGGCATATGAGACCTAGGGGGTCCCACGGCTGCTCAGCCGTGAAGTAGAAAACCCATCTGGGACTGCAGGACAGCTGGTGACAGTCTACTATAGATCTTGGTTGTTTAAAAAATAGAGAATTGTAGAAACTTAAGATTGGAGATGTGAAGTTAATGTCCATCGACAATCTCGAAGGAGAGAGCTTTCCGAGCAAAAGCTGTAACAATCTTTCTTCTTCTTTCCTTCGATTCAGTTTGAGCTGCCAGTTGGGCCTCCCATATCTAGGATGGTGGCCGTTCCCTCATTAGCTGGCCCACAAGTCGCCCCCCCACACACCAAACTATAAGCTCCACACTGAATGTGTTTCCTAGTCCCTTCATGTTGACATAATCCTCTTCAATGGTCACATCTTAGTTCTGTCGTTGTCAGCGTGATAACATGGATTGAACACCCTAAAACCATAAAATAAAATTTTCCTCATTTATTTTTATGATGCCAGGTATGTTTTTCCTAACAAGGAAAACGTGACTAATACACTTTGCTCCAAAATATTTGTATGTCAGACATAATGCAACAATATTCTTTTTCAATATATGCAAAAATTAACCTAGACACCACGAAGTCTGATGCTTCACAATTTTTCTGGCAATAGGCACAATTACTAGGCCTTTGTGGTGAATTTGAAAGTATATGAAATATACAATGGAGCTAGAGAAAGAATGCTAAAAGTCCAATAATTTACTCAAGCTTAAAATAAAAAAAAAATTATGTCTTAACATTACTGATTTCCCCCTTTAGCAAGACATATATAATTATTTATTATTTCAAAGATGAAAGAAAAAGAAAACTGTTTCAAAACACAAAGCAATATTAAATCTTTAAAGATAAATTTTATTTCATAGTATCCGACTAATCGAAAAAAGAGAAAAGTCCTTTCTGTTCCATCGTGGTTCATGGCTTATGAGAATGCTTGCATTCACAGCTTCCCCGCCCCCCCAGGATTATTGGGTATAATCAAGATGGGCATGACTAGTTTCAAGTTTTAATAAAAAAGCTAACACCTGATCCAAAAATTCAGTATGAAAGGGGACTGAAACTGAGAGCCCTTGTTTCTTTTCTTGATGCAAAATAACACTGCTAAAAATATGGTCGTGTGACCTTTCCTAATCAGAAATTCTTAGCAGAAGTTCAGCTTCAGGGCAGTCCTTAAAACTTGGGAAGATTTAGTGGGGAGTGACAGTGGCTTATCTTAGTTGACCTGGTTTGTTCATCCATAAAAGTCGTTGAAGGCAGAAGAGATAAGGTTTGAAATGTAAGAGAGAAAGTGGGCACCTTGTCTCAGCACAAATGCAGGCCTGGAGCGCAGACGAAACTGAGCGGCAGGCAGCCAGGAAAAACTGCCAAGTCAACATCTTCCGGGAGTGGGACGAGGCTCATAAGCATGCGACGATGTGACACCAGGGAGCCATCTAGTATCCATGCTTGCACTGAATGCAGCTATCGGTGGAAATCCTAAGATCACCCGGAGGAAGATTAGGACGGTGTTCTGGAAAAGAAAAAGTTATTGTTATACAACTCAATACTGAAAAAACATTAGGATAAACAGAAGAGTAAAAATAAGAGAAGAACCTAGTGTGTATACGGACTTAATACTCAAATTAGGAAGGATAAGTAGAAGATTGCTAAATTATTGTTCCTAGTGATACTTAGGAAATTTCTGTCACACTTGTCCCCTGACATAGAACTGTTTCAAATAAACTAGACATTCAATAGTAGGTAAAAGCAGTTAATTTCTTTTAGTAGTAACCAAATATTACATTTAGAGTGGAAAATAAATCTATGTATTTGTGAATACAAATAGAGTACCCATATATATTTAAGTGCAGTAGCATTAGTTAGAGTGTTATTTTCAAATTTTAGAGTTTTTTTTTAACCTTCCTTTAGACATTTTGATGAGGGAGATATGCAAACATTCTACAATGTGGTAATTTTGTTCTCATTAAAGAACTAAATATATTTTCCTTAAAATAACTATTTCATATAAATTAATAAATTAATAATTAATTTTTTGTGGTGCCACAAGAAAGCGTAGACTTAAAGAGTAGAGACATCTATTAGTCAGTTTTTCATTGATATTATAAAATACTTGAGTTAATCAGCTTACCAAAAAAGACCTCTTTTTTACTCAATATAAACAGTTCTTTGGTCTTGTGGTTAAAAAGCTCATCTTGATGGGACCTGATGGAAGACAAAAAATGAAGTGAAAGTGAAAAAAGGGGGGAACTGGAGGCCATCAGACCCCTTAAGGGTGTCCCCCCAAAGACGAAGAGTTTCCTTTGAGGACCCACTTTGCAAAAGTTCCACAAAGTTCTAACAGTATACAGGATAAGACCCTGACACATGGACTCTTAGGAGATGTTCAAGATTTAAACAGCAGTGATATATAAATTTATTCAATGTAAGGATAACAAAAAGTTAATATTAAATAAAAATTGAATTTACTCACCAACAAACATCGCTCTTGGAAAACAGTAAGTGTTATAGTCTTAGCTAATTATTTTAACCCCCTCCCCGCAAAGGTACACTACTTGTGGTTAGAGAAATTTCATTTGCTGGCTTTCTATGAAATAATTGGCCATCCTATATCTAAACTCCCATGTGAGCCTTCCCAGTGCTGATGCAAAGCACTCGACACCAAAACCTTAAAGGTTCCTGATTTTGGAAGGTTCAGTCCTGGTAAGCAGAAAGATCACAAGGCAAGGATATGTTGGAATGCGGTTTCCCTTCATGGCCGCTGGGAATTAAAGCACAGGATACTCACAGGGACAAAGTGTCCAAAGGACCTAAGTGTCCAAAGGACATAAACTCTCAGATCCCATGGCCCAACCAAACACCCCAGACAGAGGAGTCCTCTACTAATCTGCTAGCCAGCTCCCAAATTGAGAGTTAAGTCTAAGTGCCATATATCCTTTAAATTTTTAAAAATAAAATACTATTTTTTAACATACTGAATGATAATCAATAGCATTCCCAGGTCTCAAAAAAATTACTCATCTTTACTGTCATTGTTCACATTTTTTAATCAATGTTCTTGTTTTCTCCTTTCAGCTTTAGTTTTTTAAATTTATTTTCCAAACTCATCATTTGTATTTTTCTCAGTTTCTGAATAATTACAGGATTGAAAAATTACATTTTAGAAAAATCAAATACAGGGAAAATATGCTGTTTTTGAAGCTTATTTCTAGTATAAATATAAATTTATGTCATGATTTGGCAAATGACACGAAGCTATCTTTTGTGTACTACCATGTTGGAAAGAACAACTACTCCAGTGGGATGCCTCCCAAGAAATGGCATTTAATACAAACATTCAAAAAGTGAGTAGATTTTTTGTTAATTTGACAGGCAATGTGAAAATAAAAATTCCAGGCAGGGAAAAGGGAAAATAGTAAGCAAATAAATCAACATATAACTAATCAAGAATATAGATACAGAGGCACATCTATGTAACAACAGCTACTGTAGAGGCTGAGGAAGAAGAATTAAAGTTCACACTTACCTTGAACAACTGAACAAGACCTGGTCTCAAAATTAAATAAAAGGGGCTCAAGTGGAGCACTTACATATCATGCCTGAGGTCCTTGGTTTAATCCTCAGTACCACAAATAATATGTAAATAAATAGTGATTGTTTTAACAAATGATAATTAGCTGTCATTTTGTAGGTGCATTTTTTTTTACCCCCAGTGAACAGAGACAGTGAAATATACAAAGTGAACATATTTTAAACAGAAAAGAAAACTTAGGAAATACTTACATTTCCTTTCAAAATTGCATACAAATGACACGACATATGAATTTGAACTATTTTATTGGGACTTAAAAGACCAGAATTGATAATTTGCTAAGCATGCAAATGATACAAAAGTAAAGTAAGACAAAGTCCATCTCCTGTCTTTAAATTGACCTCCTAATGCAGTCACCATCCAAAGTGTATTGATAAGCTAGGTGGACCAGACCTGGGCTCCTGGTTGCTTCTCTGAATAAAATGCTACTGGAACCCAGCCATGCCAATTTATATATGTGTTTTAGATAAGCCTATGTTTTGGATAAGTATGACGCATATGACAACATAGTGATTTATCAATCCAGAGAGTGGTTACAGCAAAAAGCCTAAAAGGTTTATTATTTGTATCTTTGCTTAAAACATCACCAATCCCTACTCCAAATAATCTGAAGCAATGGTATTGCTTCAAATGTCCTGAAAAGTAAAAAATAATATGATAAAATATTTAACTATATAGAATATAACAGGCACATATATTTCTCTCTATTCATAGGCATATACTTATGCCTTTAACTATACATACACACTCAAAGCCAGAGCTAGAGCTCAATACTTTCAAATTTCTATCTTTTAATTATCTTTGCAGTTTTCATTTGATATATGGATCTATTATGTGTGAATAATCATCAATGAAATTGTAAAAAGGGAAAATGAAAAATCTCTCTTCCTTGTCTGCTTCCTCTTTTGATCTTTAGCTTTGATTATCATCACTTCCCCTTCCCTCTTGTGTATCCTGTTCCTTAATATTATATTGTAGTCACAATTTAACAATTGAAAAATAAGGGTAGTAAAGTGGCTTCTCGTGGATGTTATGTAATCCTGCTTAGCACATTTCACCCATTTGCTAGCCCAAGACTTTTCCAGGAATATTATTGTCTGCATATTACGTAAACTAGTCACTTTGAGAGAATGCAACAGTGTTTAGTGCCATTCACAAAAAAATTTTGGAATATGAGATATCAATGGTAACTCAACAATTATTGAGATACTAATGGAAATGATCATGAATTTTCCCTTCCTTCCTTCCTTCCTTCCTTCCTTTTTTCCTTCTTCTTTCTTTTTTCTTTCGTTCTTTTCTTTCGTGTTCTTTATCTTTCTTCCTCTTTCATTAACTTTAACTTTTGTAGATTTTGTGTTGTCATTTTTGTTCTAAAACAACTCATTTTATCAGAGCTCAAGGCAACAGAAATAGGTAGACAACATTACCTGACAGTTGACTTATCTCCAAAATCAACATGCACACACAAAAACAGCAACAACAAAAAGTCATACTTTACTGCCAAAATTAAGAACCACTGAAACAAAATTTAGTTCAAGGGATGTGACTGACTTATTCTAATGTCTCTCTGAATGGAAGAGATTTTAGATAAAACCTAAGTTTGAAAACTTTGCTTGAATACTCAAAATAAGAGAGTAAATTCTGTTTTACTTATTCCATTGTTATTAAAAACAATATGGCAGAGAAAGATTTATCTATCTATCTACAAAAAGATAGATATCTATTTATTATGAAGCACTTACATGTTATACATACAGAAAAAGCTCATCTGTGTTAATATATTTCAGTTGCACATTTTGAGGTAAAAGATCCCCATTAAATAGCTAACAGCAGTACTCCTAAGCCGGGCACAGGTGACAACTGCTGAGTCCCAGGACTGAGTGGACGTGTTTTTAAGATCCTAGTTGTAGATGGGCAGGATTCGTTTGAGTGTGGATGTGATGCAGAAGAGCCGTGATACTGAGTTCTCTGTTCAACAGGTGTCAGATGCTGAGGGTGGAGACCTACTGAGACTTTTTCAGATGTCCCTGTCATTTGATATTTCCTCATGTGGTCTTTCAAATCTGCTCCTCATGAAGGAGCTCCTGGGTCAAGAACTGAAGTCAGAGAACATTCAATGCCACTGAGTTTCACAAGGGATGTCAGCTTCACACACAGTTTTGAGAGATTGAACAGATGCCACTACCCCACGTAAGTCTGGGGCATCATCATCAATATTACAGGCCAAGTCCAACTGATTTAAAGTGAAATTGTTGCAGAAAGCTTTTAAGGTAGCTTTCAATGCATACAACATTCTTTACCAGCTTTGAAGTTGAAACTATGTATAATTCTACAAAGATTTTCTAACTAAATACTGTCTACCTTAAAAGTGCAGCTAAAAGTATAATTAAACATTATTGTACAGTTGCTTCATATTTAAATCATGTCATTCCCCTATATTACTCAACATGCTTAACATTAATTGACAAAGAAGGCTACTTATTAAAAGATGATCCTTATTCTGTTTCTTGTTATTTTTACTTTACTTTGTATTTCATCTCTAAAATTTATTAGGAGTTGTTACAAATCCTTACCAGGAGTCATAGCCATGCCTACAGCTACATAGGTCCTCCACTTGGGATGTTGTCACACTGTTAGGGTTGGGCTGAAATACTGAGCCCCCTTTATCTTTTTTATAATAAATTAAATCACTGCTTTGATCAGTTTTTTCAAAGCAGCCCTCAGTGATTATGATATTGTGTATTTTGGACAGCAATGAGTTGAGCTTTGCTCTCCAAGTTTTCAGTATTTTCTCATCTACAAACATAAAAGTGGAGATTAATACTTTGTTCATGTTTTGGTTTCATGGCATCTAGCAAACTATGTTTATGTTTGGTCTATCACTAATAAAGAAAACCTATTTTTCTTCATATTTTCCACTTGCATTATTATTATATCATCACCACTGGAAAAATATCCCCTTTGCACTGACTTGTGTGAAGGCTGTAACCAAAAAATACAGGAAACACTCATATAAAGTTCACATTTTTCCTTCACTAGTGGACCAAAGTGTGTATCTATCATGAATTTTAATTGACAGTGATGAAGCACTCACACAAAGAGGCTTTTTCTGATCTGGAAACCTTTTTTTTATTATTTGTCTTCAACAAATTATTTCTCTGTCTTTAAATAGGGTGATTTCCTTTCCCTTTGGTATGTGTTTTATTAGAGTATCCTGGAGGCTGAAGAGTTGAGGTCAGAGCTTTGAGGCCTCACATTCAAGGGTCCAGTTCCAGTCTACCCAGCCTACGTAGTCTTGGTATAGTCCTTGCTGTCCTCAGCTTCCATATGTCTGGATCCAAGGCTGTAAGGCACTGAGGGGGTGTAGGAGAGGAGAAAATTCAAAAATCACCCAAAAGTGTGACTACTGCCTATCTAATCAATTATATGTCAGCTACTGTTATTCTCAGTACACTTAGGTAATACGTGGCAGGCTCAGCTATACTAATAATCAATAAAATGTGGTTTTATTTCTTACATTGTTATGTAGTTAGAGAAAATTCACAAGAGTAAATCATAGAATGAATTACTACAGCGGAACAAGTATGCAGACTTCCAAGATTATTACATACAAGACATGCCATGCCTTAAAATTATCCTCCGATACACTAGTTACAGTGGTTATTCCTTAAGAAAGTGACTACTCTGTCTTTGTGGAATGGCCAATGTATAAAGTCATTTTAAATTTTTTAAAATATTTAACAAAGGAATTTTGTTTTTATACTGGATGTGTGTGTATGTGGAGGCCAGAAACATAGAAACAATAGTACAAGCCTATTTTTGCCTCTTGATATGAAAATTTCATAAATGTATGAAGTAATAGTTCTAGATAGTATTTAAAAAATCCATCCTATCTAAACTGTGATGATATATTACTTCTCTCTGGACACCTTGACAGCTCATAAGGAGAAGAAATTTTCCCACCCTTTTTGATGGGTATCTGTAGATAGTTTTCCTAATGCCTTCTAGACTGAATGACGCTACCATCGTTCGCTGCTACTTTGAAAGTTCTGTGGTCATAGGGTTACTTATTATTTGCTTAACTTCCTGGGAACTGTGCACTTAATCCATAAAAGCCCTCTTTTCTAAACAGAACCTTAAATTACTACCTTTGCAAAGGCCGGAAGGGATTTATCATGGTGTTCCATCACACATTTGAATGGAAACTGACATCGATATATAATATGGTTTAGTGGAAGCTGTTGATGTTGTCTGAATGATAACTCTTGACCTAGGAAGCTCTGAAGTAATGAAAGGGGCATAAATTTGCATGATTTGTGCCATAAGCAATATTTATAATGTAAGAGGGCTTTAAAGATTAATACTTTCCCAGAGCAGCACATGAAAGAGACAGGAAAGGTCACTCTGTGATCACCCAAATGCTCTATTTGTTGGCCGTGCTTTTATCTGAAAAATGCTCACACCACTTACAATTGTTTTTTCTCCCCTCCCCAAATAATTTAGGGTACAAAGGAGACATTGTCATCTTCTTTTTTAATTTCAAATTATTTTCTGTGCATTTAACTCCTTTAATCAAGCACAGGCACAGTTCTGCTTGAAGGAAAGGCTGATTAATTGCCTTTAATTAGTTAAATGTCCTACAGTACTTTCTAGGGTCTTATATCATTAACTTCTTATTTTTAAAATCAAATAGCTTTAGGTCTTTTGTATAAAATAATGGCATTATTATTTTGTCTAATTTTCAATAGTAGCAGGAGAAATAGTGTCTAAAGCCCCTAAACAAATGTTATAATTGCAAAATTTGACTGTTAAAGTCTGAGATTGACACATATGGAAAGTTAGTCTTCGAATTAGTTCCTCTGGATGATTATGTAACTTTCTGCCTACAAATACAAGAAAGTTTTCACAATGACTCCTAATTAGTTTTCTTTTCAATTTTAAAAGTCAGATAATTAGAAATACAGTGCTAAATCTTATGACTTAACTGTAGGGGCAAAAAAAAATCCCTCATGAGAAATGTAGAAATTAAGTCAATTATGATGTTTACATGTATTCTGTTTTTAATTACTTTGGCAAATGAAGTTATTATAGTTATAATTACAGTGTAAGGTATAGACATAGCCGTGTACTTCCGAAAGACTCAGGATTAGTTGAAAAGTGTGGAATCTCTCAGTCAGGGATATTTTCTTCGTGGTACCAGATTGAGTTCCCTGCAGACATGGAATGGAATGCTTATTTAGGAGACTGGACAGCGGCTAAACAGCCAATGATCAGACGGGAACGGTCGTGCGTAGCTGCCATGCAGGCCTTCTCTGTTCCTTGGCTTTTTGTCCCAAGTGCCTTTGCATAGTCATCACTCTTTCTCTGGAATGCTCGATCCCAGGGAGCAAAGCCGTGCAGATGCTATGGTTTACTTTGTACTATATCGTTTGAGGCACACATGAGCATATTTATTCCCGCCTACCTCCTGTCTCATGAAGCATAACCTAATATTTCCTTCATCACAAAAATGAGAGAAATTCATTAGGGAATACAGCTAAGGTCAGACAAGAAATATTCAGGGGCAAAATGAGAGAGCTCCCAAGCCCCGAGATTTTCCTCCGTATGAACATAAGTATAGAGAATAACATTTTTATTTCACTTTTCCAGGCACACAGAATGTATGAAAAG
Organism: Ctenodactylus gundi; assembly: GCA_004027205.1. Taxonomy (NCBI): domain Eukaryota; kingdom Metazoa; phylum Chordata; class Mammalia; order Rodentia; family Ctenodactylidae; genus Ctenodactylus; species Ctenodactylus gundi. The sequence continues at coordinate 190,525 of PVKB01002730.1, read as the reverse complement.
GAACACAACTAAGGTTAATCATTTTGGTTCTATGTTGAAGGTTGTTGGGTACAGTTAAGATTTGTATATACCATTTCATTAACATTTATTGTGTCATTAACATTTCTATTAACATTTATTATGACAAATTAGATGAATCCATATTAAATAGTTCCATAAAAATTAAAGGCTTTGGCTTGAGAATTAACAGAATATTTCCTCTAATATGATCTCTGATCTAAGGAGCTTTGGCAATGAGTACACTTAATGATGCTTTCGATTATCTGTTTTCATTGCATATTATAAGCTCAGTGAACATGCCATTCAGCCTTACCAACCTACACATGAAGGGAAAATCCACAGCTGATTACATTGGCATGTGCTCTGGTTAAAAGTCCCAGCTTGAAGTCAATCGAGACTCAATTGAAAGCATTTAGACTTTTAATTTATATGAACAATACAACAAATATTTTGGTTCTTAAAAAAGCATTTTGTTAAGAGTGTATGTAGGCAATCGACCTAAAATCATGTGGCCTAAATTCTGGTCTTGATACTTATCTCTGTGAGCTACTTTTTCCTTAGGCAAGTCAGTTGATGACAACACGCAATGTTGCCCTCATTGGCTTAATGAAATAGCAATGTCTCCTCACCCCTAAGGTGACTGTGATTCATACAGGTTAATGCAGAAGAAGGTTTTTATAACGTTTAAGCTGGTGTCAATTTAAGTTAAAGATCTAACTCAAAAATAAGAGAAATGGATCTAATTGTCAACTTCTCAAAGCACAATAAATATAGCAGTTGCCTTTAGGCTCATAAAGGCACAATTATGGCTTTGAAAATATATTTTAATACAGTAATTTGCAGATGGATGCACTCTTCCCATAAAGGAAAGCAACTCTTAGCACTAACCTGTTTCTTCTGAAAGTTGTTACATGTTAAGCTGACAGGTACGTGAATGTGAAGGGAGCCATGGAAAGATACTCATTTACACAAACGTCATGTTGCCAACCCCAGTGGATCACTGTTGGGAATGAGGGGTCAGTTTGAAGAACTGAATTAGGATCACAATAAGTTTTCTAATTTCTTTGCACTCCCAGACTGACCTTTCATAATCCTGGAAGAACAGTCTTGAAATTCAACCCCCTTTCTCGGGCCATTGTAAACATAGTGGAGGTTTGTTTCCCTTTCTTTTAGAGGCAGGAGGGAGAAATTTTGAAATACCACATGAAAGACCTTGCTTGTCGGGCTTCCAGCTGAGACCAGAGGCTGCAGAGTGGAAAATTCACACAAGGGATCCAGACTTTAAGATATTTCCAGACAAACCTGCAGCCCCTGGGGTCTGGGGTAAGCTTAAGTTCTCTTCAAGGCTGCCAACTCAAAGGGGATTAATGGAAAGGTATAGGCAAGTTTGCTTAAGGATATTTAGTACACAGTATGTTATTGTTTGTGAGAATGGTAATGCTTTAGATAGAAAAGACACGAATATTTTTCACTTAAAGTCAAATGGGAACTACATTATGAAAGTGCTATTTCTCCTCTTTAAGAAAGTTATGACCTCTACTCAACAAGGGACGTGAGGAAAATGAAGGGTAACCTGCCTTCATAATTTTCAAGCACTCAATGCTCCAGTGATATTTGGAGTCTGTAAAAGGGATTCAGAATTGCACAGCAGGAAGGCATCAACAAAAAGTGACTCTTTACAGCTCTGTTTTCTAGATTATCAACACAGAAAGACAGAAAAACTTGTTACTTATTAGCTTTTTGGTGTTGCTTGGTGGATAAAAGGGGGATGGTGTTCCCCATTAGTAAATTACTAGGATCATGGAAATAGTCTCATGATTGGTCATGAGTCACCAATCATGCCTTAAAGTTCAAAGTAACAAAATAATAGGACAGACAGAAGAAGTCTTTATTTTAAAAAGCAAAATATATATAATGATATTTTTGACCTGTGAAAAATAAATAAGACAGTTGCTCTTAAATATTCTTTATTTTGCTAAACAGTTAATAATTTAAAATAAAATAAAAACACTATCACCTTGAATTATTTACTCAATTTTATAAATTAATATGGAAAGCATAAGTATACAATCTTAGTATTCAAATTCTATTAATCAATAACTTCAAAATGTTGTATTTATTGAAGAAAACCAATATTTTAGAAAACCTGTGCTCTCCCATATGCAATTCCTTTGTTGTCAAGCACGGAATAATCTTAAATGATGATTATATTGTATTTCATATATTGAGAAAGAAACGTTAATACCAAATGAATAAAAAATAAATCTTTTCTATTTGACTGACTTTTTATATACATTGCCTGTAGATTTCAGACAGTGTTTGCTTTCTGAATTTGAAGACATTCTAAAATACTGACTACCAAATAATTTGTATTTTACAATATTACTTAAGATGCCTGTCCTTTTTTTTCAGGGACAAAACCATCTCTGAGTGGGAAAAAAAAAATCAATAATAAGTGTGAAACCACCGGTTTTTTTTTTTGTTTTGTTTTGTTTTTTTTTTTTGTTTTTTTTTTTTTACATTCTCCATGTTTATTCACCAGTCTTCCGAATTGTTTCAGGATTTTCCGCTTCCTACTGATTTCTTAAATTATGCTGCATTTCACATCTCAGAAACCTCCAAAAGAGCGCTTGTTTGTGTGCATAGTTGTATGAGCATCCCTCTGAGGAAGAAGAACATAGAAGAACATTTCTTAAACAGAGTGAATGAAATCAAAGATAAACATTTACTTTTATTCATGAAATGAATAAAAAAAAAACCCCAAATCTTTGCCTCCACTTACTACATTTGGCTACATAAACATCAGAAATAATTTCAACTTGACTTTTATTTAATTTATATACCCAAATAATTGTAAATCATTATGTTTTCTGCCACTGAACTGAAACAGTTCTTCTAGAGACAATATTTTATTTGATTTTATATTTTTGAGCAGGGTCTCACTCTGTAGCCCAGAGACTTCCTTCACTACTGTTAGCTTCTTAACCATTTGAAAGAGTGTCAATGACATATTTCTAAGACATTTGAATATAGTTTATTATTTTGATGATTTATGAATTTATGCAGAGATTATTATTAAGTCAATGTTTATTTTTAAAGACAAAACTTTCAAATGAATTGTTTCATGTTATGATCTTTTGAGTGGATGCCAAGTCAAATACAGATATTGCAATATTATATTTCTTCTCAGTTTTGTCCTAAATGCAGAAAAACGGAGAAAACATTCATAGATTCTCTAAAATAGTTTTTTTTGGCATATTATATCAGTGTCATCATAAACCTCTTCTCATTCAGTTAACAAAAAACTTTTGTAAGAAATTTTGAAAATAGAAATCTACAGCTTTATTTTTTAGACCAACACATGTTCTCTGAAAAAAATATATAATAGATAAAATCAAATTCTTAAATACATCTATATTAAAAATAATCTGGATATTCAAAGTACAACATTTATCAAGTCAAACAAATTCTTAATTTTTGAACTACAAAAAAACTGAATACACACACTGTCATCTTAAAAATTAATTTTTTCCACTGTTAAAGTCTCTGAATTACGACAGCATTCACACTGTTGGATATTTTTTCTACATGCATTTCTGTAAAACTACATTTCAAAAATTTAATTTTATATATAAATCAAAATCTGAATCATGATTAAAACTCACTGACTTTTTATTCAAATCATCTCATATGGTGACACAAAACTCGCATGTTTTGTGCATTCACAGGACAATTCAAAATCGAAAAAAGAGACATGAATGTAGAAGAGCCATTTGTTTTAAATGAAATCTCAAACTTCACAGATGGTTGTGTAAGTGGATTTTCTGCAGCCCTACATTTTAAACAGTTGTATTTACAATCGGGCTCAATGGTATATTCCTGTGATCCCTGAACATGGCAGGTTGAGGATGGGGATCAGTAGTTTGAGATCATCTCTGGGTATGTAGGGAGAATCTATCAAAAGAAACAAACAGAAGGAAAGAAAACAGAAAGGGAGAGAGAGGGAGAGAGAGAGGGAGAGAGAAAGAGACAGAGAGAGACAGAGAGAGGGGGAGGGAGGGAAAGAAAGAAGGAAAGAAAGACTATGTGCACAGTTTCTTTCAAAGAATGCATTAGTTATCCTTTGCTTTGTAACAAATTACTTTCAAGTTTAAGTTAAACAACTGAGTTTTGGAAGGCTGAAATCACATTAGTAGTTTAACTGGATGACTGGGGACCAGAGTCTTCCTTAGGCATGCAAACAAACTGAGAGGCAGTGAATGTGTTTGTTGGAACATTCACTTAAGACTGGACAATCTACTTCTAAGCTGCCTTCCACTGTTGTCAGCAGGTGACAACTGCTTTGTGACAACTGACCACTAACGCTCACCTCTCTCTGTGTGGGCCTCTCGTGGTGGCTATTTTTCCCTAGAGCAAGAAGAGAGGGGTAGGAAAGAGGTATTCACGTTGAAAGCCACTGCATTTTCCAAACTAATGTTGAGTGTAGCACATCATCGTTTCTGCCTTTTGTCACACCGATCGACACAACGTCCAGGGATGGGAATTTCAGAACTCAGAGATCACTTGGAGATTTCGTGGAGGCTGACTCCTAGCAAAGATTGTAGGTTAACACGTGAATATCGAGATTTGAAGTAGTGCTAGACATCATCATGCTCTTTGCAGAATGTAGGAAAGGTTGATTGACATTTGAACAAAATAAAAATTCATCATCCCCTTTCCAGAGAATGGAAAATATAGTGCCTATTTTTACTCCAATACCATTTGTGTTTTCTTGAAAACATTCATATTAAAAATTTCCTTCCATAAAATGTTGACACTACAATGACATAAATAGCAACAGAGTGATCGATGTCACAGAAGCGATGACAAGGCACGCAGTCACCGTACTCGCACAAATCCTTAGGGTTTGCATCTGAACAGCTCAGCCTATTTTTACAAATGTATCTCAGAAAAGCTAAATCTGTTATTTTTCTGAACCATGGAAATAGTGACCAGGAAACTGAACGTGTACTTTAGGTTTGCAGTGTGGGTAAGGATATAATATTCTGGATGGACAGTTCAGGGCTAACCAAAGAGGAGTCTTCTAGGAGACAGAGGGTTAGCTCTTCCTTGATACTGGTTCTTGAGATTGCTAGTTCATTTACAAGGTGTGGTAGAAAAGCACCTGAATTTTGAGATAAAAATTAATAATGAATTGCAGTGAAAGCGGTATTGCCATTAAAACCCCTCAAACCTCCCATTGCTGCTAACACACTTGCACATTCTGAAGCATTTCTGGAATTGCTCATTCTGGAATGTCTTTGGCGGTGCTCTATGGCTGCCTTGAACAATCTGGAACAACAGTGGCAAACTCAGCCAAACCTGTGTGTTTTTATGGTAATGTCATAAGCATCAGAAATGTTCAGTAATAAAGTAATAAAGCTTTATTCAAAATAAATTTGTGCTATCAGGCTTTCTGCTACTGTGAAAAATGCCTGATAAAAAAACAACTTAAACAGAAGAAGTATTCATTTTGTTCTGGATGTTTTAGACATTGGTCTAAAACCCTGGCTTAGTCCTGTTGCTTTGTGCATGGGACAAGGAAGAACGCCATGGTGGGGGACATGAGTAATGAAAATATGGCTGCTGCATGATAGCCAGCAACCAAAGAGAAAAGAGGAAGGCAACAGCTGGGTACCATCAGCAGCAGCGTGTCTCCAATCACTAACTTCTGTCGACTAGGCCCAACCTCCCAATGGTGTCACTCGATATGTCAAAGACAAGTCTTTAGTGTATAGCACTTAGGGGACATTTCAGATCCGAACCACAACATCAGTATATTTAAATGTCTAATCTAAGTATATTTATATTTAATATACATAAAATATAATTTATTTATACATAATATAAATATAATATATACATACATATATGCATATATATATATATATATATATATATATATATGTACATACATATAAAACAGTGAAGCAAATGATTAATTAAGGTAAACTAAAAGTATGTAGAGAATCTTGGCATATAATCACTGGTCTTAAGAAAAACTTTATATTTATCCTGAGGGATTAGTGAAGAGGAAAACAGTTGAATATATCGATGAGTGGTACTATTTCTAAGCTTTCATAATTGTAGCAAAAATATGTACTATTAATAATATATCATATATGATATAGACAGATAAATAGATAGGTAGATAGATGTAATGCATCATTGTAAATGGAAAATACAAGAAGACTAGCAAAGATTTTGGCTTTCAAATTCCTATTTTTAAGAAGAGTTACTCATGAAAATACAAGGTAATTAGCCCTGTATTTATACTGTATTTGCTTTGGCAATGGACATACATTTATATCATGATGTAATACTGTTAATAGGGAGTGTAAATAATAGATAAGTAGACAGAGGATAAAACAACCTGAACAAACATCAACTAATAAACGTCTCCTTCGGCAAATGTTAATGGCATCCCTATCTCTAACACATTAAAAAGAGGCTCAAAGAGTTTGGTGTTCTTATGAATAACTTCCCACAGTATTTGGGGGTCCTTTCGATGGGAATTAAGGGTCATAAAAATGGATTCCACGTGAAATTGTTCCTTGAATTCTCTTCTGGTCTATAGTTTATGCTTTCAAGAGACTACCTACGAATTTTGTATTTTCTATATTTTTGATACAGATGTATCAATAGAGATTGATATGTAGGTCAATATCCACCCACACTCCACACTATCAATCCCTATGACCTCAAAAGTCTACAATACGGCAATCAAAGAGCTACCCCTAACAGTTAAAGCTATGGCATAAAGTAGCTGTGACCTAAATTTTCCTCATTCTCTCATTTCCCTGCCTGATCTTTCTGCCAATTCTTTTCTTGTTTTTGGCAGGAATCTTCTGATGACTCACATGTTCTTAGAATCAGTCAACTTGTCCTTGAGGGAGTGGCTACTTTCTTCTGGGGTCTCTTATTCTTACTACTCTACTTTTAGCCTGGGTGTAAGATGCTGCTTTTTATCCTCACTATTGGTTTATCACTTTATTATGTTCTAGAGATACGCCACCTCCCATACCCTTGGGTCATCTTGTTTCTGCTCCTGCTCTGACTATTCTACGATGAGAAAAAAAAAATGACTGATAGTGTCTTAGAGCAGCTTTAATTCAATGTATATGTCCAGATCTTCATAGAAAACCTTCTAGTTACTTCCCAGACGCTTCATCTTATCTATTCCTAGCTATGAAAACAATTAAATTAGTGTCACCAATATTATAAATTTGCTTCATTCTTCAATAACCAGGAATCCTCCAGGATTTTTTTTTTAGTGTGTTACTTATGAAATCTAGGTTTTCACAAAATGTATTTATTCATAGTAGGGCAAACAGACAGTGGGTTAGAGAAATTCCACATATGGCAATTAAGAAGGTTGTCTAAGAACAGTAGAAGACAGGTCATTATGACTCCATCAAGATCACTGTTGGAGAAGACAGAATTGATCTAGAAAGGATGCAGGAATTAAGGGAGTCTCTGGGGCGGTTTCAAGGATGAAGATAGCAAGAGACCAAACTGCCCATCATCCATCTAGGTTTTTAGTGTGAGTGACAGAAAAGGTGAGATTCACCAACAGAATCCACCAGGAACAGCTTGAGTTTGGAAAAAAGAAAGTACTTTAATGTACTTTCAAAACAACACTGGACTTTTTGATTGAGTGATCCCTAAAGTATCCAGATCGACAACCAACTTGTCATTATCATTATAAGCCTATAGTTAAGTAGGAAAATTACAGATTGGAGTTATGAATTTTTGAGTCATACTTGTGTAGGTGGAAGAAAAGAATAGAACATTATTGCAGGGCTTTAATGTTGCTGATGACTTCTTTCTTTCAGTTTACTTAAGCCTTTACATCTAAGGAACAATCCCAGCAAAGCCTCCTCACTTCTTTTTCTGTACTAATATCCCTCCATTTTCCTTCCCGGTTCAGAAAGGCTTTCACAAAGCTAAGCTCTCACCGACACTCTGGCTCTCGTCTCACACCTGCAACTCAGCCTGCTGCATTAGGGCTTCTGCGTTAACTCTACTGACATTGCTTTGGCAGATACTACCGATAATTTCTAGAGACAAAATCTAATTGGCAGTTTCAATTCCTTATAAATGCTGAACACTTGAACTGGTCTTCTAATGTTTTTATTGAACTATGTGGCTACCATTAAATTACTCATATTCCTCAAGAGTCTCTATTTTTTGATCATCTTTATGAAATGATTAATGTTAAATTTTAAAATGTAGATCTTCTCCATGACTTTATCATTAATCCAGACTTGGTTTTCTTTCAATCTGTTTCTTCAGAAAGTGCACACGTGTGTATGGGTGAATAGATAGATAAGTAAATGATAGATATATGGATAGACAGACAGACAGACAGACAGATAGACAGATAAATTGATCTACACACCCTCTGGAATCCTGGCTTTTGCATAAATATCCTGCTTCACCTTCCCTCAGGCATATTCTAAAAATACCTTAAATTCAGCATCTCCCAGCTCAGCATTTCTCCACCTGGACTCACCAAGGATGCTGGTCTCACTCACACCTAGAAAAGATTAACTAGTATTGTCATCGCTGATATTACAGTTAGTAGCAATAGCAGATGATATCCTACTTATATTTCTGGGATTGCTTTGAACGCTAGAGGAGCACAGCTAACTTTGTGGCATGAAACTCTACTTGTCAACCTATTTCCATCTTCTAATCCCAATACATGTTACTCTCCAAGGTAATGGCTATGACTATTGTCATTTATTTTAGTTCCCTTCTTAATCTCAACTTAAAAAATTTTGTCTCTTTGATTTATTTGGTGTCTGAAAGTTGAATTTGTTAAATGTTAAAATGAAACAAGATACTATTTGTGATGTCTTAGATTTCTAGCTCTGGGTTATTTCTTTATTCTTTTTTCTTCTCTCTCATCACCCCTACCCCTAGTCATGTCAGACTTTCTACGGTTGTAGTTGCCTCTATCACAGGTTTTTTGTTTTGTTTTGTTTTGTTTTTTGTTTTTTTCCTAGTCAGGGTCAATCCACTGAAGTCCAGTATTGACATTTCTATTTTCAGGACAAATGACCCTAGATATTTTAGTTTCTTTCGCGTCTCATGTCACATTCACAAGGAGACTCCTATTGGCCTTCTTTCAGAACGACAAAGACTCTGACTAGCATTTCTCACCTTTCTCCCCATAAGCACTGTGGTCTATTCAGCCAAATTCCACCCCTACTATGTGACAAATGCCTTCTCTTTATTCCTGGCTTTGACCTCTACCTATTTTCTCCACTTAGTCCTCTACAATCTTTCCTTGACCTACACCTAAAATGTTCCTTTATTGTGGCCATTCCTTAAAAAACTGAAAATAGAAATTCCATTTGACCAAACTGTACCTCCTCTGGTATCTTTCCAAAAGCACTAAGAATACAACACCCAAAAGTTAAAGACAATTTCATTTTCCAAACAAGTAAAAACAACACCGTACACTTATGCATGTATGACCATATTCATAGCAGCACAACTCATGATACCTAAATCTTGAACATAGACAGTGAATATGACCATACACAGATAAGTACATAAATGTGTGGTATAAATACACAACACAATCCTACTCTGTCATAAAGGGAGATAGGTTTTAACTCATCTATAGGAAATTGGATGCCCTTTACATAGCAAAATGAATCGGAAAGAAGTTAAATATTATTTGGTTTCTCTAACAAAAGAAACCCAAGTATGAGTAAGTAAAAAAGAAAAATAAAGTAATGGTTAAAGGAGGCAAAGAGGAATGTGGGAAAAGAAAAGAAAGGTTGAAAGTGAAAATAATTAAAATGAGACGTACATATCCACCATTCCCCAACTTTAATGTATCACACATACATGCTAATAACAAGAATAATCTTGAGAAAAGATGGAAATACTACAAATCATTATTTTTCCCATCCCTCTTTTGCCTCACTCCAACCACACAGACACCCAAAAGAAAAGGAGTTTGACAGAAGTGATTTTTTTCTTTATATTCTTTCCAGTGTTATTTCCAGTCTCAACCATGTGCCTTTCTTAAACATTTACTGAATGAACTTATATAGATAGATACATAATTTCTGAGTGCTAGTTCCAAAGTTTATGCTAAGTTTTGTAAATATTATATATAAATGATGCAGGCAAGTTGGCACATTCCTGTCATCCTAGAAGTTGTGAGACTGTGGCAGGAGAATCACATGGGCAGCTTGGTAATTTAGAGAGATATTGATCTTAAAAGATTTTTTTAAAAGACTTGATGTATATCTCAATACACAAGCCCTGGGTTTGATCCTCTTTATCTCAAAAAAGAAACCCTAATAACAAATTACATGTACCTGTAAATGGTGAGATAATAATATATAATCAAAAATAATTCAAATCTTGCTACATCTCTTATTTTGTGAGAGACTGAATTATAATTATTTTTTAAAAATTGAACATTTGTTTTTCCGTGGTCTGCCAATACCAAAGCCTAGTTGGAAGCCAGGAAGTGTCATTTCTTATATTTTCTTGACCTTCCTATAACAATCTAGTTTAATAATTCAGTGGTCTTTGACACCTATGTAATATTTCTACCCATTCAAAATCTTGTTTGTAAGAATTAAAATCTAAAGTTTGTGAAAGAGAAGAACAGGGTTCTCATTAGATCATCCTGCTGTGGAGAAGAGGCTGCGTTGCATGCTTAAATTTCAGTCGATGAATCCAGGAAGAAACTCGGGCTATCTTACTGCTGCATCTCAGTTTACGCTTATATTCTCCGAGTTTCCAACTTGCACTGGGGCCGTGAAATGAGATCTTACTTCCATCACAGATTCCTTTGCACTCCGGGGTGGTGCAACTCCTGAAAGGCCTAAGTGAATGTGGAGACACTCATCGGGCATCTCCATGGGGATGGGAAAGTGCTTAGTCTCGGTAACACTGGGAAGTGGTGAGTCTTCACCTTCCACACGGCCTCCTTACCATCTGCATGGTAGACCACAAGGGGAGACAGATATCCTCCCAGTAGTTAATTTTTTCTGGCATGAGCAAAGGTCAGCCATGATATTTCTGTAGTCTTTGAATGTGACAGAGTGATGATTAATTGTCATTATATTATGCTTTTAGCTGCCCTTTATGTAATTAGTTTCATCTTTTAAAATCTGTACATGTATTTATTTGTTTATACCCTGATTCTCTTATCCTAAATTAACAATACAAAATGAAAGTAAACCGCAGAAAAATTCGCCACCGTTTGAAATCCTCAGTAGAGCTGTTAGTTAATATCCCTTGGTCTGCAGTATTTAAAATCTTTTTATGTTATCTTACATATAATATCAAAAATTGCTAGTCGTAATTTTAGAGGAAGTAGAGATAATTCTATGTATATTCCTGGTATTGGAGATGATGATGGCTAGCTTTCCAAGAGAAATTTTTAAACAGGAAATAGCAAAATGTATTATTTAAGATAAAGGTTATGAAATTTCAAACATGAGTCTCTATATGGAGAAAATATACTTCAAAAAGTAGATGAAATAGAGATATTTAAGTATAAAACTATATGACTGCTGATCCCATGATAAGATAATGGTAAAGAAATTCTTCAGGGATAAAGAAAATAATCTCAAAAAAATTGGATGTATAATGTTCTGCTCTTTTACTAACTACATTTCCTTTCAAAAGTCTTGAACCAATTTTAAAAATCTCTCAAAGCAAGTAAATGTGCACAATGTACAAAAGATTCCAGACCAAACAGTGCGTACACAGAAGTTATTCATTTTCCTCCATGCCAGAAATTATGAACTAAAATTCAAAATAAAAGCCACGGTTTTATTTACAACTTTAACTCCAAATGAAAATATTTAGTTATAATTACATCGCAATATATATAGATATATATAAAAATTTATGAAGACTTTATGGAAGAAATCAAAGACTTAAGTAGAGATATACCTCTGTTTTGTGACTGGAAGATTCAATGTTAAATATATCAATTCTTATTAACTTGAATGAACATGCATGTCTTTGTGAATCTCAGAATTACAATCAAAACCCCAGTAAGTCATTTTATACATTTTGCTATATTTATTCTAAAGATTATAGAGAAGATGAAAAGAATAACCACTGTTATACTGAGAAATAGTATTAATTCAGAGGAATAACAATACTTGATTTTAAGATATATAGAACTGCAATAATTTCAACCATGCAATATTACCAGAGAATCGACTTTTATTTTTGTGGAATAGAATAGGGGTCCTGAAATATATCTACATAAACAGTCACATGATCCTTGGAAAAGTTACAATATGATAAAACATAGTCACTTCAATCAATGGTACAGAAATAATTGCAAAAGAATGAATCACTACGCAGAAACCTAATACCTTTTTCCAATGAATACTATATTTTAGTATAAAATGTAAACCTATGCAATCTTAAATGAAAGGAGAAAACGTAGTTGACCTTGAGTTTGACTACTGTAGTCTACATATAACAAGATGCAATTTTTGAAAGAAATGTTTAGTTCAATAAATTAAACATTTTAACTCACAAAAATTGTTATCAATATGATGAAAATGTAATGAAAAGAAGATGAAAATCTGAGTCTAGGAGAAAACATTTGTAAAAAGCACCCATGATGAAGAATTGTAATAAAAAATCTAGAAAGAATCATTGAAGGTTAACAATAAAAAACAACCTGATCCGCAAAGACACACGCTGACACCTCACCAGTAAAGAAATATAGAAGATTTATCAATGGTAAATACAATTATGAAAAGGTAGTTAATATTATATATTACTAGAGACTACAAATCAAAATAAATGTGGGATACTAATACAAACCTACATCCAAACCCAAAACACTGACTGCACAAAATAGGAGGCAGCAACTTTTGTTCACTGCTGGCAGGAATAAAATAAAATAGTACAGCCCATTTGAAGGTGGTTTGGCAGTTTCTTTCAAAGCAAATACATTTTTATCATGTAAAACCTGCATGAAGCCTACATATGAATATGAACATAACAGCATCATGCATTATTGACAGAATGTGGAAGAAACCAACATCACCTTCAGCAGGTTGTGGATAAAGAATTTAGAACCGCCAGGCAGAGACACTAAAAGGAAACAACCTATAAATCCATGATAATGCATGTAGGAATCTTACATGCATATTGTCAAGTGAAAGAAATCCATCTGAAATGACTACCTCTTGCATGATTCCAATTGTGTTATTTTCTCTAAAAGGCAAGACTCTAGAGACAGCTGAAAGATTGGTGTTTTCATTTCATGGGAGGGAGGGAAGGAGCAGGAGTCGCACAAACAAACTTCTTGATTAGTGAAATTATTTTTGCCATTACTTTATCATACTGGTTGATATAGGCCATCATATATTTCTTAAAAAAATCAGAAAATTCCAAGACCAAAATAAAGCTTAAATTATGTAATCTGCATATTCAGGATGAATCAATGTAATGTCATTGACTGTGACAATGTAGCAGTTGGTGTTGCAGGACTGTGGCTGTTCCAAAAGATGACAGGGAGAAACGGAAAAAGGTATACAGGCAGGGAGACACAGCAACGCCACACCCTTTGATAAATTTTCTGTAAATTTAAAACTCTCTAATATTTTTAAAAGATAACTGTATATGAATAAATTACGCTTAGTTCAAAAATTTAAAAAGTGGACCAAAAAACACTCTTAAGAACTTATTCAGTAAAAAAACATTGTAATGAATCAATAATACATTAAAATGTGATAAACTCTATTGGTTATTGGAGAAAGATAAATTGAGAGTTTTTTGGTATTGTGTTGGGATTTTGGTTCCTTAAAAAGATGTTCACTTTGAAGAACAGTCTTCAAGATGTATTTTGCAATTTGTACAACTTTATGTAAGCACACTGTATTTAAAATATACTAAAGTGCACTATAGGGGGCTTACTTGTAGACCCTTGTGAACTTGTAATACTGTTAGAAAAGCTGCTCTTTGTAGAAATAAAGATTCAGAATTGTAGGCATTATCCTAGCTAGATTTATTTTTTGTTGTTCACATTTTATTGACATTGTAATACAATATTTTCTGAATAGAAGTTATTAGCACTAGTTTAAAGAGATGTAATTTGCCAGATATGGGACTAATAACTACCTTCCATAGAATTCTTATGATTTTTTTTTTTAGCAAAGTAACATGGTGGCATGTGCATACAGTTGCCACTACTCTGGGAGGCTGAGATAGGAGAATTTCAAGTTCGAGTCCAACCTGGGCAACTTAGTGTCACTAAGTGTGAGACCCTATCTCAAAAAAATTAAAATTAAAATATGATGGGAATACAGTTTAATGCGATGCCTTTTGGTTCAATCCTTAGTAGCGTGCAACAATAAATACATAAAATGAAATACATAAATAAGAAAAAACAGTCCATGAATTTACAGAAATCAATTGGCAAGAGAAAGCAACAAGTTTTCATTCCTTCAGTATTAATATTTATTTTTAATTAGAAATGCCAATAAAAATATAATCATAGAATACTAATGGGATTCTACTTCACTCAGAAGACTGTCATAACACTGTTATGGAGACCCTCATGACTAACTTCAAGAACATTGAGGTGATACATTGAGATAAGTGACATTTCAGTCACATTTTCTTCTTTCTTTGCAGAAAAAAATAAGGCATTTGTACTCAGACGGTAAAGTATGGTTTGAATTAAGAAGCTTAAACGATGGGAAGAGAATCCAAGTCTGAAATTTCCAAGTGACAGCTAAACTACAGAGTGCCAACTTTTCTGCCTCTCATGCTGTATTCCTGAAAGCCAAGAAAAACCAGAATTCAACAAAGGGACTTTTCATGGTATCTAGTGATTCCCATCAAGTAATCTGTGTAGACTGGAGACCATTAAGCCCAGTGCTGCGTGTCACGTGACGCCCTGGCTAATGCTGGACTTCACTGTTACCACCACACACAAGTTAGGACAACTAGTTGTGCTTTGCCACTCTTTATTTGAAAATAAGGACTAGAAGGAGAAGGGGCCAGCTTGACTTTCTGTATTTATTGGGTCATATTATTTTCATTAACTGCATAAGTGTAATTCAGTGAATGTGATAACACATGAAAACATCTGAACTACATTAAGGAATAAAGGACAGTCTCCGTGTTGACTAAGATCACTGATAATGCCAACATATTCAGACTATTTTGTTTGAAAGATCAGTAGTGTCCCTCAAGAACTTCAAACATCTGTATATTTCCAAATAGACGTAGGAATAACCTCGTGTTTGGCTTCAGAAGCAACTGGGGACATGGATGAATGAACCCTGGTTGTTATTCCTTGGGGAAGCTGTCTTCAGACACTAGCTGTCCATTGTTATCGCTTAAATCTTTATTGTGCCTCATAACTTTCATGGTAGCTTACATTCACTCTTTTACTCGCCCTATAAGAAACCCTTCCTAATTAAACAGAGCACCTTTGTTTCTCTATTTTATGAGGAAATGAATGAAATAAGCAGAAGTCATTTCAAGTGATATCACATAAGTGAGGATCCATTTTCATTATAATTTATTCACTTCTACCCCTGTAGCTATTAGACTGTGGAATGGAGCAAAATGTATAGAATTTTTTAAATCATGTATCTACTGAAGAAAAAAATCCCAGTAACGTATTTTCTTGCATCGCCACAATCCTCTTTTCGAGATTCGTATGACGAAGAGTTCCTTGTACATAACTCGATAATGATATTTGTATAGATCTCAGGTGAAGAAATTTTTGAATAGAAAGGAATCTACTATTAATTTCCCCAACTTACGGTGGTTTAACTTGAATTTTTCAGCTTTACAATGGGACCAAGGCAGTGTGCGCTCAGTAGAATCTGTTCTCTCATTTTCAGCTTTGATCTCCTCCTGGGTCAGTGCGACGGACTAGCGGTGCTCCTCCTCCTCAGGAGAAGCAACTGATACTCTACAGTGCACCTTCTAGTTAAGCAAAGATGCTTGATATATCCAGAGTATCAAAAGTATTTCTGAATTATGACATCTTCAATTTACAGAGAGTTTCAGGAAACAACCTCATCATAGCAAAGGAATAGCTGTGGTCACATCTTGACAAATGAAGGCAGGCACCGTCAGAGGAGTTTTGTAATCTGTTGGAAACTGCAGGGAAAACTGAGACCTCGCATGGGTACTCGCCCAGTAGCTTGGTCCAGCTGTCCGTCCAGAACAATATAAATCAGTTTGTCTTGTTGAAAACAAAAGATTAAAAAGTCCCAGAATGCAAATACATAAGAGAATCAAATGGGTGAGAAGGTGGGAATCGAGAAGGAAGAGGAAGGGGACAGGAGGGTGACAATGAGGGAAGGGAAGGAATTGTGAGATTGATGCAATATATGTGTGCACGGAAGTTTTCTATCTTTAATGTAACCATTTTCTTCTGCATATATATACATCTATGTACTAATAAAAATGGGAAAAATTAAAAATAAAAATGAGTGGGAATGTAGCATAATGGACTCTTTCTGCAGTCCAAAAAGAAAAGTCCCAAATTAAAATATAATAATAATAGTAGTAATAATAATAATAATAGTGGTCCTTAGAAAACGCTACTTGTGATGCTGATATTTTCCAAAGATTATACAATTCAGTCACAATTAACATTTTGTAAAGGTATGAATTAGATTTTGGGGCTTATGTTAGAAATGAAAAAAGGATATTTAATCATCAACACAAGTAAATATGAATACAAAATTTATAACAGATATAGAGTTCCTGATTGCTAAGACTATATTTTATAATGCTTTATCAAAACTTTAGTTGTTATAAACTAATGCTACATTTTCAGCACATGTTTCAAAATGCTGTACATTCACACACACACAGACACACACACACACACACACACACAATTCTTTTCTACCCAGTTTAATTAATTTCTCCAATATTTATGGGTGAACATTATCAAGCCAACACTAGTAATTGAACAATCAATAAAATGATGTGACATATTTTAAGAACTTAAAATCAATTGATGTAAAAAGAAAACATTTTAGTTCCTTACTGAATGTTTATTGATCTAAGAGCACCAATGAGCTACTTTTTTCTCACTTCATTGCTAAAGTTAATACTTATATTTCCAAACCAGAATTAACACATATGAACTACAACTTGATTCTTCTTTTTCTCACCACAAAAAAAGTGGATGGCTTTCTCTATAATCTCTAAAAAGTTTGTTTAAAGGAGAGAAAATAAGTGAATTATTAGAAGATAATACATTTGCATACTTCCTTTAATAAAATGAATCATACCTTCTTATTTTTAAAGCATTTTAACATTTTTTTCATTGATACCAGCTGAAGCCATTTTTGGAGGTAGTTTTTGAAATATATATTTAATAATTTCTTTTTTAACCGTGTGTGTGTGTGTGTGTGTGCGTGTGTGCGTGCATGCGCGTGTGTGCTCGCACGAGTGTGATAACAATAGCTATACCGAGCTTGAGTATTTTGTGCACATATATGTTGAGTCAACATTACAATCCCTTCCTCTCCTCGTTTTTGGCCCTCCTACTCCCTCTCCACACCCCTAACTCTCACTCTGCCATCAGTGTAGTTCTATAAAATGCCTGTATTCTGGGTAACTTATATGAGAAAATCATGCGATATTTAAGCTGACTCACTTTACTGAGAATGGTGGTTTCAAGCTGCATCCGTTTACCTACAAAAGCTTCAAATCTATTTATCTTTATTAAAGAGTAGTACTCCATTGGGTTCAGGAGTTCTTACACACTACTTAGGACATAAAATGACATCTTGCAAAAGTAAACATCACATTCTTTGCTCATCATTATATATTCACTTAACACATGCCGATGACTATCGATATGTATTACGATTTTTTAAATGCAGGGTTTACTACAGAGCAAGACCCTCCTAAAAAGAAACATGTATATATTTTTAAAGTGAAAAAATGTACATTTATTTATTTATTTCAGTCAAGGCCTCACTCAGTAACCCAGGCTAGTCCCCAGCTCACTATGAAACCCAGGCTGGGCTAGTATTCATGGCATTCCTCCTACTCTAAATTTCTGAGTGCTGAGGTTGCAGATGTGGAACACCACGTTCAGCTGTGTTGCTGGGGAAGAGAACTTCAGGCCTCGGGCTTGAGAGGCACCTGATATGGTCACTGAAATGCTCTCTGGCTCCAAAATTGTGTGTTTCAATAGGGACTTTTATATAATTTGCGTGTGCGTGTGTGTGTGTGTGTGTGTGTGTGTGTGTGTGTGTGTGTGTGTGTCTGTGTGCGTTTTCAGCCTAGATGTAAGACAGATTTGAGCAAATGCCACCACCACTGTCAACTGCCAGCTACAGATTTGCAGTGCTCTATATTTATTTTTTTCCTAGACAGGATCTTGCCTCCCTTCATATAAAAAATTAAAAAGAAAAAGTTTTAAGAAGAAAAAAACAAAGAAAAAAGACACAGTAGTTGTTCATTATATTTTGTCATACTTCAGAATAAAATTCTAGTTTTTGTATTTAAATTTGAGAGCAATAAGTTTTTTGTGTTAATAGTTAGAAGGACAGGACCAGAAGACAAATTTTACAACATAAAATAAATTGTAATATTGCATCTAATGTAATTCTGAAAAAACATGCACTATGAATTTTCTTAGATACTTTGACTTGTTGCTTAATGCCTGCTGACATATGGAATAGTCACTAATATCTAATTATCAGTAAATCAATAGATGTTTGCATCTTATTAACTTTTATAGAAAGCAATTATTTTGGTGTGTGGACCTCTTCCCACAGGTCAACCCTTACATTGGTGAAATTATTCCTTGAAGAGACATAAGCCTGTGTGGTAATCTCGTGTCTTATCTACACAAAGATCACTTAATTTTTATTGGAAATTAATTGTAAGGTTAGCAAAGTAATTATTCCATAATGACGTGTGGGTATATTTTACTGCAAATGCTCCTTGTCAGGAACAAGATGACTAATTTGACACAGGCTTTATTTTGCTTCTTATATGGAAAACAAACATACACACACTAATAAAAGCAAAAATCCAATTTTCGGGTTAGAATTGTTTGTGTATATTTGGGTATTAACTTTTCTGTTTACAACATGTCGGCTTTTAATTGTCTTTTTCTGTTCGAATTTGCCAAGCATCAATTCATCATGCTAAAATTTATAACCTTAGAACAAAAATACTTACCTTTTAAAAATCACATATATGCATTTATTCACACTGGAAATATAGTTGGACTCTTGGAATCAGCATTCTATAATGTTCAGTGAGAGGACCAATACACAATGAAATAATACTCTATAAGTTTTAAACAAAATGTGCTAACACGTGGATTACTCTGGTGGTTGATATGCAAAGCATTTATTTTGGTCATTTTAAAAGGATAATTGATGATTCATTGGCTAAAATGCTGCTAGTAATTGCTAATGTCACTTTAACCTCTATAGCAAAATGCCAGCTACACACCAGACCTCCTCTGTTCTAGGCCTTTTGCCCAAGAGGTATTCCCAGATAACAAATTGGGATATTAGTAGAGCAAAGTCTAAGTAACCCTAATCATGCTAAAGAAATGACAACTTCTAATCTTTATTAATTTATAAAAATAATATCCATGGTACCACATATATAATATATCATAGAATTCACAAAAAGGAAGGAACAGCATGTTTTATTTTCTGGATCTATGTGAATCTTTTTTTTAATATCCTCAAAGATAGTGATTTCCTCAGAAAAATTTTGGCAGATACTATATATATATATATATATATATATATATATATATATATATATATTCATCTAATATTAAACTCTATAGTGAAATGCAAAATTTTCTTCTTGCTTATTTTAAAACTGTAATTTGTTGAACACATTGACTATGTATCTGTTACTCTTCTACTCCCAGGACAGTCTAGGCCACAGCTTTCTCCCCATATTTTTCTATTTAATATCAGAAATGACCACTTGAAATGTGATATTTCTTTGCTCAATAACACCTATACATCCTAATAAAATGTAACAATTATGGAGGATTGAAAGGAACACTTAGAAAAGGTATATTGTCTGAACTCTTGCAAACAGTTGTTCTTTGAGTTATTGATGTTGGCCATTTTCACTGGAGTGAGGTGAAACCCCAACGTTGTTTTTCTTTGCGGTTCTCGGAAGGCCAATGACGAAGCACACTTTTTCACGTGCTTGTTGGGCATTTGAACTTCTCCTTCCAAGAAGGTCCTTTTCATTTCACCTGCCCATTTCTTAATGGGATCATTTATTTTAGAGGGGTTTATGCATATGAGTTCTTTGTGCACTGTAGACATTAATCCTTTGTCTGAAGTGTTACTGGTGGATATATTTTCCCACTCTGTGGCTGCCTCTTCACTTTGTTTATTGTTTCTTTTGCTGTGGAAAATCTTCATAGTTTTATATAGTCCTACTTATTATTTCTTTCTGAGACTTCTTGCACAGTTGGTGACCCATTCAGAAGATATTTTTCCTGTCCCTATGTCTACTAGGATTTTATCTATTTAACCTTTCAGCAAGTTCAGTGTTTCTGTTTTGATGTCCAGTTCTTTAGTTCATTTTGATCTGATTTTAGTGTATGGTGATACAGATGGAAATTATTTCATTCTTGTGCATGTGAAGACCCAGTTTCCCCAGCGCCATTCATTGAAGATGCTGTCTTTTCTCAGTGAATTGTTTTGGTACCTTTGTCAAAGGCCAGGTGACTAAGGGTGTTGGGCTTGTTTCAATATCCTCAATTCTGTTCCACTGGTCCTTTTGTCTGTTCTTATAACAGTACTATATCAATTTAATCACTGTTGCTTTGTAGTATTTTAAGTATGGGATTGTGATTCCTCCAGCTTTGCCCTTATTACTCAGAATTGCTTTAGAGATTCTGGGTCTTTTCTGGTTCCAAATAAATTTCAAAGTTATTTTTCTAGTTCTGTGAGGAATGTAATTGGTATTTGGATTGGCATTGTATTGAAATGGTATAGTAGCTTTGGGAGTATGGCCTTTTAAACAATATTAGTTCTTTCTAACATGGAAGTCTCTCTATTTTCTGAAGGTCTCTTCAATCTCTTTCGTTAGGGCTTTGTCGTCTTATAAGTCTTTCACCTCTTTGGTGAGGTTTATTTCTAAGTACTTGTTGTTGTTACTGTTGTTCTTTCTACTCCACTGTTGGTGGGAGTGCAATCTGGAACAACCATTATGGAAAACAGTCTAGAAATTCCTTAAAAATCTGAGAATAGAAATTCCAATTGAACCAGTTACTGCTGTACAGGAAATATTCCCAAAAGAAATAAAGTCAACATACCAAAAAGACACATACATATCCATGTTTGTAGCAGCACAATTCATAACAGTCAAAACTTGAGAACAACCCACTTGCCCATCAATAGAGGAACGATTAAAGAAGATGTGGCCTATACATGATGGAATACTATGAAACCATAAAGAAAGACAAATGAAGGTTTTGAACAAAAATGGGATCACCTTGAGTGAATAATGCTCAGTAGAATAGACCAAGCACAAAATGGAGACTAAAGAAGGATGGATATTTTGTGAAATTCACAAAATAATGACATAAAGAGCTCCCAACATGAAGGACAGGATAGAAAGTAAGGCGATGGTCAACTAGGAAAGGTGTAGACCTGTGAGAAAGGGGTGGGCATATACCCTCACTGATTCCCCCAACCCCATGTCTCCAATGTGTTACAGAATTTGGAATTCCCTTATTTACAAAAATAAATAAATAATTTAATTAAGAAATACAAAGAAAAAAGCAAGATTCAGCTTAATGCTCAATAAAAACTGTAAGAAATGAAAAAAAGATGCATTGTCTCATGACTTATGGCGGAGTAACAGTCAACCGAAGCTCTTATAGGTTGAAAAGAATTTAATGTGCCTGACTTTCTTAGAATCATAATTAGCAGCACAATGTTGCTATGTATCGTTCGTCCCTGGAGAGCCTGGCTGTCTAGGAGCTCCAGCTAACTGCTTCTACCCAGCGCCATGACACAGCATTGTACTTCTAGTCCAGAAAACTGAAAATGTAAACTACCATTTCTACAAAACGTGCACTGATGTAACGCTCCTCAAAATAAAGAAACAGCTTAGTCAAACCATACTAAGTCAGAGATTGTCTGTAGAATGGGATAAATTCCCTTTACTTGTATATTCTGGAAAGACAGAAAGAATTGTATCTACTTTTCAATTCAGAACGGTATTAGCCTTTCAAGTGGCAATGGAAGCATTATGTATGCAAATGAAGGCCCCTGTTAGGAAGACCCTTGTATGAACTCTCCACAAGTACGGATACATTTTATAATAAATGCTTTTTTCCTTGTGTTTGCTTTCACTCCCTCATCTCTTGCTTTCTACTAGAATTCTGTTCCAAACAAAAATGCAATCATGCCAGACCTGATCTTAGAAAACATTGCTTCACTCCGATTCATTAATCTCACTTTAACCTACGAGCAAATCTTGAACTCTTGTTACTTTTCATTTTCCGCTTGTCTCTCCTTTCTCAAAGTTTATATTTTAGAAATTTAAGCTGAATTACTTGTGAGACTCTGCGTGATACAAGTTTTCTCACAACTTCCTTGTCTTTGGCTGTATCCTTTTAACTTCCAAATGCCCTTGAATTCTTCTGCCTGGTGACTTCTTTCCATCCAGGTGTGAGTCAGTTATGATTATCACCTCATCTATGAAGAGTACCTGACTGCTCTCTGCAGGTACATTCAATTCCTCCTCTATACATGCTCTAAATTTAAAGTAAAATACCTCTAAGGTACCTTACCTGTTCGATATGAATCAGAATTGGCCCTCCAAGCTCTCATGCATTTAGAAGGTGATTGGATTAGGGAAGGAGTATAGTTATCAGTGAATTAACCCATTGGTGATTCAATGTGCTATTAGAAGATGGATCCTGCTCAGATGGGTCAGATCACTGGAGATAAGGCTAAGGAAAACACAATCCTGCCCCACATCCTCTTCAATCTCTTTTTCTTCCCAGGCCATGTCTTCAACAGTTTTTCTCCAGCTAGGCTCTCCACAATGTTCCTCTGCTACTACTAGCTCCCTTTAAATGCACTGAGCCTTCTGAAACGGGAGTCAAAATAAACTGTTACTTCTAAGAGTTTGAGTTCTGGGCATTGTGTCCAAGGAAACAGAAAATCACTACAACAGTATCACAGTGCATATACATATATATGTGTGTGTGTGTGTGTGTGTGTGTGTGTGTGTATTTACATATGTATGTATATGTTTGTGTGTATACAAATACACACATATATGTACATATTATATACATGTGTACTTATATATTATATAACAATTACAATTTATATTACACTATATATGTATATATACACACACATGTATATACATTTTCGTGTGTTTGAGTATGTGTTTGTGTGTATTATACTCAACATTCTGAATTCCAAGTACAACTTATGTAACAAAACCATAATTTAAAGCATACAGAAAAAATGTCTATACCTAACTGTATCTTTTGACAGCACAGGTGATCAATAGAAATGTGTTGAATGTACCAGTGCAGTTTACATTGCTTAATATTTATTTATGTTATTTAAATAAATATTTATGAAACATATCCCATGAGCCATTTTATATGTGACTTGATGGAAAGATAACTTTGGGGTGAATTTTTTCTTTGTCCAGATAATTGAGGAGTACACATCTCTCCCTGTTTCAGATCAGTGCCTATTCTTTAGGTTTCTGGGTCATAAGTTAAATATGTGAATAAAAGATATTATAAAACCAGGTTACTTCTCCTAGAATTGAACTGGTTATAGGCACCACAATCAGACAGTGCTCTAAGCATGGTGGCGATAATATTTTCATTAATAAGGCACGGATGCATGAAATTTATAAAATGATGGTCTAATTTACGTTTCGAACCCAGAGAAGATTGCTTCAATGGATAGCAGTTTGAAGGTATTAGTCAGCTTGGAAAATTGGATCTAAGCCATCCAAGATGGAGCAATGCTTCAGTTATTACAGCTCACCTCACTCTATAATTTAATCTTGCCCTCTACAGGATCTCCAAATACCACACAACATATTGATGACAGCAAAGACTGCAGCTAGCTTTCTTCAAATACTTATACCATCACTCCTTCCATTTGCCAGAAGAAAAAAAAAAATATCAACAGCCAAAATTTTCAAATCATGTTCCTTTGGACAGACTGCAAAGACCTAAGCGTAGCTCCCTTGTCATTTTTATCTTTTTGATACATATAAGTTCAAACTACTTTTGAACTATGTGAGGGGAGACAGTCTATATTTTCTCTTTTAAAAGTAATGCAAGGTGGAGTTTTCTGGCGCAGAGGTCATTCAAAAATAGCTGAATCTTAAGAGTTGAAACTCCCCTTTGTCTGGTGATGAGGATTATTACTCATTGGCATTGTTTACAAATACTCAATAAATTTGCAGAAGTGTTTGGTTTTATAAATACTTTGAAGACAACAGCAGCACTGTATTAAAAATACTCTTTGTTCAGATAGAAATGTGGAAAGTCGTGACCTATTGGGTGCCATTTTAATTATTTTGTTCCCCATAAATTGTTATGTCACATAATATGTCATTCTGGTGTTAGTCTACTTGAGATGTATTAAAGTGCAGCATTAACTCTGAGAAATGTCTGCCATGTCTATCTTTGTATATTTTTTGGTTATTACATGATTTTTAAATTATTTCTTTATTGAGTATAATTCTATGTGTTGAAATAAGCACCCAAGTAGGAGTTAGTAGCTTCCATAATCTGAAATAGTTTTATAACCTTTTCTATTCAATAACCTGTTCTGCTTAGAGGCAACACATTAGTTATATCTACTTTATAAATTTATGTAAATAAAGCTATATATTATGCACTCCTACTTTTGGCTTCTTTCATAAATATTATATTAGTGAGATTTATTTATGTTGTTGCTAAGGAAATAATAGTGTCCTGTTTTACTAAGTTATATTTCATTAAGTGTATTGCAAATGCTTATTCATTTTCAAGTTTATGAACTTTCAGATTAAGATTTGGACTATGGGGGGATGATCAGAGGACTTTTGTACAAGTCTTTGTGCAAAATATTTTCATCTCTCCCATAGAAATGGAATTTGAGTTTCTAGGTTTTCAGGAAAATATACACGTCATCATTTTTTTTTCTTTTTTTAAAGGTTTGCCATTCTTTATTTCATATTTGTTGGATTACATTTATCTTCTCCCAATTATGTTTGACAGTGATCCCTAATCTTTATGGATAAAGAGATCAGCTTCCTGGGAGATATATTTTTTTTCTTAGAAGGAGGAAGAGGAGATCAGTGCCAGTACCCTGGCCTCAGCCTGACTTCTGATAATCAGGCATTAGATTCTCAAGATGACTACTCAGCCTGTGTCCTGGTACACACATTTCACAGAGAGCTTGTGCTCCGTCAAGAATGAAATTTTACGGCAGCTCTGACAGAAGGGAAAACTCAGGCTGCACTGCCAGCAATACGGTGTGCAGGATGTTCAGAAGAAGCTCTCCTACCGGTCCCTACTCAGCACCTGCTATGAGCCTGTGTTCTTAACCAGTCAGTCAGGTACTGACTGGTTCTTGGCCCCAAAGTCAGTGTTGATTCCTGGATGAGGTGTTTACTTGTCCCATACAGTCATAGAATGTGGCATTAAACATCTTAAATTAATTTTTCTAGTGGATACAGATTAGTATATCATTACTGCATTAATTACATTTTCCTGATGACTGATGCTACTCAATGTCTTTTGAAGTATTTATTTTGTAAGAATATCTTCTCAAATTTCTCTCATTTTCTCTTTTCATTCTTTAATAATTGATCTGTTTGCCTTCCCATGTTTATTTGATATCGTGAGACCCTGTGAATTGAAACTAGAGTCTTATGAGTGCTTGGCAAATGGTAAACTGTTGAAATAGCTCTCCAGTCCTAAAGCCTGTCTGTCATTTTATAGACTGTGAGATATCTGTGTAATTTTGTTACAAGTTCTGTCTTAGAATGAGTGAGGGACATAGTCACTTCTATCATATGACTCATCTCTTGTGTCTTTAAAGGATATCTTTTAGTGAACAAAATTTTCAGACTTTATGATGTCCAATTTATTTACTTTTGTGATTTTTTTGGGGGGGTCATCAAGATTTTTGCCGACCCAGGTACATAAATGAATTTGCATAACAATCCACTTGAGAAAAGACAGCATCTTCAACAAATGGGGCTGTAAATACGGGATCTCCACATGAAGGAGAATGAAACTAGACCCACATCTGTCTCAACACTCTAAAATCAGATCAAAATAGGTGAAAGAACTGGACATCAAAACACAAAGACTGAACTAACTGGAAGATAAAACATGTAAAATTCTAGAACGCATAGAGACAGGAAAGGATTTTCTGAACAGAACACCAACTGCACAAGAAATCTCAGCAAGAATTAACAAATGGGACTACATTAAATTAAAGAGTTTTTCACAGCAAAAAAAAAAAATCAACAAGATGAACAGACAACACGCAGAATGGGAAAAGATATTCATCAGTAACACTTCCAACAAAGGATTAATATCTACAGTAAACAAAAAATTCAAAAACATAAAACTTTCTAAAATAAATTATCCCGTTAAGAAGTGGGCAACTGAAATAAAAAGAAGCTTCTTAGAAGAAGTACAAATGGCCAACAATCACATGAAAAAAAAAAAAACCTTATCATTGACCATCAGAGAAATGCAAATAAAAACAAATTTGAGGTGTCATCGCACTCCAATGAGAATGACCTACATCAAGAACTCAAAAAACAGGGCTGGAGAAATGGCTCAGTGGTTCAAGTGCTTGCCCAGCAAGTGCTATGTCAAGTGATAAGTACCAGGAGTTTGATTCCCCAGCACCGCATAAGCTAGGTGTGGTGCAGCGTGCTTGTAATTCCAGTACCCATGAGGCTGAGGCAGGGGGATCGCCTTGGCTGCAAGGTCAGTCAGAGTTCCATAATGAGTTCAGGACCAGTCTGGGCTACAGAGCAGAGACCCTGTCTCAAAAACACAAATAAATAAATGTTGGGGAGGGGGAAGAAAATAATGGAAACCTACTCCACTGCTGGTGGAAGTGCAATCTGGTGCAACCGCTATGGAATGCAATCTGGAGGTTCCTTAGAAAGCCGACAATGGAAATTCTATCTGATTCAGCTAATGCCCTACTGATATTTATAGCTGCATAATTCGTAATAGCCAAATCCTGGAAACATCCTACATGCCCATCCATACAGGAATTGTTAATGCAGATGTGGTACCTATACACAATGGAATACTATTCTGTCATAAAGAAAGACAGACAAGAGGCATTTACAGGAAAATGGGCCATCTAGAGTCAATAACACTCAGTGAAATCGACCAAGAACAAAAGACTGACTGTAGATGGGTGTCCCTCTTATGAAATACATAAAGATATTAATAAAAAAAAACAGCCCAAACTTAAATAGCAGGGTAGAGACAGAGGCAATGGTCAACTAGGAAAGGGAAAAACCTCTGAAAAAGAGGTGAACATAAACACTCACTAATTCTTCAAACCCCATGTTTCTAATAGTTTACAGAATTTAGAATCCATGTATTTACAAAAAACAAATGCTAAGTTTTATGTCATACAAAATTTTTTACCAAAAAAATGTAGTTTAAAAATGCTGTGATGACAATTTTTTTAATTTTTGAATTTTTTTATTATGAAGTACTATCCCAAGGACTAATACTGTCTTTTAATTTAAAAAAGATAGTCCAATGTTAAAAATTATTTCAGTTTTAGATTTTTAGTTCGTGTTACACGTTATATTTTGTTTAAGGTCTGATGTGTTGTTTTACCCACCTGTGCCACAATTCCATGTAATG
Organism: Ctenodactylus gundi; assembly: GCA_004027205.1. Taxonomy (NCBI): domain Eukaryota; kingdom Metazoa; phylum Chordata; class Mammalia; order Rodentia; family Ctenodactylidae; genus Ctenodactylus; species Ctenodactylus gundi. The sequence goes on along the minus strand of PVKB01002730.1, from coordinate 162,591 downwards.
AAACTGCCGCATTTATGAAAATAATAAAATTATTATTCTTTCAATTAAAATATTTTAGCGAAGGAAACACAATAAAATGACAAAACTGACATGTTGATTCATTTGTTCTCTGAGAATTTACTATTTTATCTATATTTTCAGGTATTTGAAAGACCATAAAAAGTTGGTAAAATAATAATAATGAAGTTTTAGCAGAAATTTGTCTATGGTGAATACTCTGTAGGTAGCTCATGATTATTTTATTTACTATATATTCATTTCAATTGATTTAGCTACACGTTGGCTATAAAGAATTTGTTAATTTTTGAAGTTTATGAGTTTTAAAAGTTTTAAAAGGGCATGACTTTTAGAATGTCCCTTAATTTGATTCAGTTTACTTTTTGGTAATTTCAAATAGTAAATGGCTGAGTTTAATAAATACCCAATATTAAGAAATAACTTTTAAATAATAAATAAAATAAAACTGAATATTGTTATCTAAATATTGTCATTTAAATTAAACACCTCTCTTTTAAAATACTTGCTTTTTCTTAATATAAAAATAAGGTCTTAAAAATATTTCTCTATCGATGGCTTTATTAATAAAGGTAAATAAAAATAATGATAAAATTCAAGCCATCCTGTCTCAGGCATGTACTGTAAAGTAAGATCATCTTACTAAGATTTCTTGAAAAAGAATGTAAAGTTACCAGAAATGCTGCATCTTTGATAGTGGAAAAAATCAATATAATAAATTACATATTTTATATCTACATAGGAATGCATTCGATACTTTCTGATCATTCCTCACATTCTTGTAAAATTCCCTAATGCTGGCTGTTTATGTTCCTCTATACACAAATACTTTCCAGGCAGCTAGTTTTTTTTTTTTTATTGTAACACACAGTTAACTATAATTTTTCACATACCATAAATTTATAACTAAACCATTTCTCATTTATAAATCTCTAGTCACATTCAAAGTTAATTGGAAACTCAAAATTTCCCCCAAAGCTCATATAATGAAAGTTTATCGAATAAATATTAATAATTATTTTTAAAAATAAGATGTAAAGGGAGAATGTTAATAAACCCCTTTAGAGCTGTATTATTACAAATATATACTAAAATGTAAAAAAGCAGAGTAAATAAGTCAGATAATTTTAGGATATTTCTGAATGGAAGGAAGAGAAAGGAAGGATGATTAATATGTGGCCTTAAACTACTCATTTTTATTACTGGATGACAGCAATTTGAGATTCAAATTGTTGAAATTACAGAGAAGACAGCCATACAGAGAGAGAAAAAATATAAATAAAAACAAAAATAAATAAAAATAAATCAACTTTAGCTACTAAGACGTTAGCTTATTTCTCTTCGTAACATGATTATTAAGGAATTAAGATGTTAAATCTGTATTTTCTTATCAGCACTGACCTTGGGGAGGGTCGGTCATCTTTGACCTATTCCTCTGCATGAGATTGTTTAAGTACCCATAATCACTTGTTTTTTATTTCACCTCCGAGGGAGAACATATAACTTATCTTCTGAAAGAAAGCACTTCTTAGAATGAAAGAATTCTAAGTAGCTGCACTGGCCTAGTGATCATCAGCCAAAACCCGGTGAGCATTCTGAGTGAACTGGAACAGCCCTCACCTGATGCTGCAGTTCCATCACGAGCACCAGGGCATGAATGTGGGGCATAAATATGGACTACCAAATCATCGGGAACTCAGGGAACTATCTCAGGTGCCTCCTCAGATTTCCATCACTAAAAAAAATAATACATAATACCATTTCAAGAAAGAATACAATTTGAAGAACGAAAAGTTTAATCTAGCTCATGTTTTCAGAGGATTCAGGTCAGAATGAGTTGGCTCCTGTGGAGACAGGTCATGGTGGGATGGCAGAGCAGAGATGCTCAGTCAATAATGGCCAACCCACATTTTTTCAGCCAAAAATCTTTGATTAATTATAGAATATCTTTCTCACAATATCTAGTGCTAATAGAATATTCCCTTACTCAGAGACAATACAAAAATTGATTTTTTCACAGACTATAAGCAAAATTATATCTGATTTAAAATTGTATCTGATTCCTCCATCCTAACATATTTAGAATATAATATTCTTGTCCTGTTTTATCTGTTACAGCTATTCTCTGAAACCTGTTTTCGTGGCATTTCATATTTTGAGTTGAACAGTAGTAGATGTCAAAAAATAAATTATCATCAAAGATAATCTGACAGTAACTTAACATAATTGCATCTTCACTGACTGTATTAATGTGCGCCTCGTATTACACACTCATAAGAGTCAGAAAAATATCTTCTGTCCTGATTTATAGATGGAAAATTGACTTTTCAATTTATTACTCACAACCAATAAATAAAATTATTTTAAAACTCTGTTAATTCTTCACTCCACTTACATTAGGTTTGGTCAATTTACTCCATCCCAGGAAGTACGCTTGCATAAACAGAGCTCAGAGGAAGTGAATCACAGGAATTCATTTCTCCACAACAAAGAAACTGTGCAAAGATGGCTCAGAATAACGACTCACCGCTCTGCCACCCATGAACCTCACGGTTTGGTTTCATTGTTTCTAAGAAACCTGAAAAAGTGTCTTTTGGCAAATTGTTGAGGACTTGGGAAACAAAAAGTCCCACTTCCTTCTGAAGCCCAAGTGCTATCTAACAGTGCAGGGAATACAAACGGACGGACAGACAGACACAGGGAGCCCACGGCCGGAGCTCGTCCTCCTGCCCTTTGAAACTATGAAACTCTCCTGTCTTCATTTATTTCACACATTGACATAGACATGTACTAGGCATGAAAGTCTGGTGGGGATTTTGTACAAAAATGAATTAAACATCATCTTTATGTCTATGACTTCAAATGCTAATATATATGGTTCAACCTGCACTAGTGACAGCACAAGCGAGCTGCCACAAGAAGATGGGAGACGATTCAGCCATAGAGAACTGGACTTCAGGCCTCACCCAAACAGATATTTTTATCTTTCTGTCAGGAATATAAATGAGACATAGGAACAATGATGACACATGAGGGTGTCATTGAACTTTCCAAACATACTACATAAATATGAAACAAGGACGCCATTTGTTTTTGCTTCCTAAGGATTTTTTTCATGTTAAGAATGCAAAGTTTTAGTGATGTTTAGAAATAATACTTTCATTTCACTAACAAAATCTCTCTTTCTAGCTTTTTATAACTTAGTCGTTGTGATCTATCTGTTAGAAAAGAGGGAAGTACAGCTCGTGCAATGTTACTGGGTGATCTGCGAGCACTTTTTAAAGTTAAAGAATATCGCAAACTTGCAAAGATAGGAACATTTATATTCTGGACTCTTTTTTGAGGCTGAAACTCATTTCATCATTCTCTCAGAAGCAACAGGAGAAGGCAAAAGACGTTGTTTACAGAAATGCCCCTTATTTTTGTAATGAATTTCTACTTAACAAAGACCCAACATAGCATCTGAACAGATTTAGGTTTGGGAAAGAACCAAGGTTAAAATAAGTTTATGAAGTTTATCGGGATAGCAAACCAATGATCATAGTTATTTTTCTGTTGTTAGGATAAAGTACCTAACATCCACAATTTAAGGGAGGATTTATTTTAGCTCACAGTTTTAGAAGGTCTCAGTATATTTGTGGACAACCAGCAGTAGCAGAGGCATATGGTAGAGGTGTATCTGGAAGGGAGCTGTTCACAGCAAAGCCAACAGGAAACTGAGTGAGAGAGGAAAGGCAAAACTAACAAATACTCTTCCAGGTCATTTCCCAGTGATCTACCACTTCCAGGTCAAGCCTCAGTGATTCTCCCCTTCTGGCTGAGCCCCATTTCTTAATAACACATGGAATCTAAAGATATTCCCCAGCATCCAAATACATGAGATGTCGTGTGTACATTCCACATCCAAACCAAACACAAACTAATTATTCCTCTCACCTCTCCTTTGCAGTAGTTGCTTTGTATTATACAGACAAAAAATTGCATCTCGTATTGGCAAGTGTACTTCCCTTATATTTACACTGCGTTCTACCACTTTATTGTATTAAACTCGGCTTGGTTTGAAAGTAATTCTTCAAAGCTAAATCATTCATAGTATCCTTACTCACCCAGGCAAATGGTAAGATAAAGACATTTGGTTAACCACAAAGCAACAGAAGTATATACAGTGCTCTAAGCTGTGTGGTCAAAATACTAGTGATCAAACTCAAAATCCTGTCAAATATTTACAAAATACAGCAACTAAGTATCTTCCAGAGATTGTTGACGGCTACAGAGAGGTGGCCACTCTGTTAAGATCAACTCTTCTATGGAAGAGTTTGCAACCAGATTTCTAACTAACCCACTGATTAATCAATCAATGCAGCCTCTGACAAGTAAACTCTTAGGAAAAAAATCAAATCAAGGGAAAAGGAGAAAGCCATTTTAGGATGAACTGCAGTTTGGCTCTCCAAAGAGAAAAAGAACAGAATTAGAAGCGAGAATGCCTAAAGCAAATGTTAGCTCTAGGATTCATTTTCATTTTATCCACAAGCACAGTAAAAGACAATTTTTTTTCTTTTCGCAATTTTATCCCCCTGTTCAAATCCTATTGTCAAATCCCTTGGCTATTTGCGCTAATATGCCAATGCAGTGTGGCCACGAAGGTCATCCATGTTTGTGTGTGTATTTTCTAAAACACTAGAGGAATAACACTATCAGAAGTTAAATCTTGAAAAACAAATATTGCAGTTAAGTCCCATACTTTACTGAATATTTTATTAAATATAATGTCAAATGATTTGCGGGGCGGAGGAATCTTGCTGCCCAGGATGAGGCATACAGGTGAGAGGCTGTGCAAACAAGACCAAGACCAAGGGTGAGGGAAAACTTCCCCACTGAACTCAGTCAGGATGATAGGCAGGAAGCGGAGAGGCTATCCTGGGCCTGTGCTAGCATCCCAGGATCTGAGGAAAAACCAAAGGGGAGATATTTGGGCAGAACGCACAAGAGGAACTCCTCACTGAGTATAGATGCCAGAGGACTGCCAGCACCCTGACCCCACCACCAGCCTAACAGAGCGCATCCCCTGATACAGATCAGAGAACAAGAGAGAACATAAAGGCTACTCCAGCTCCCATCAGTCAGTAGCATACTAATTTCAGAGAATTGGATGTATAATGTCAGGTTGTAGAACGCCAAAGCACCCAGTAGCAAGTTACCAGTGAGCATTCACTCAGGACAGGGCAGGCTGGGGTAGCAGTATCCCTTCTCCTGCTGAGTGCCAGCTGAGGCTGTACAAACAAGTGCACAGCTGTGGTTTGGGAGAATCAAGCAAGAAGATCTCCATCAGGTGTGCAGAAGTGGAACTAACGGTCGTACACAGCGCCAGGGCTTCTGCGCCCAGATTGCTAGACACGGATGTAAAAGCAAATGGAGCAGGCTCTAGCGCACACCGTGCTCACAAACTGTACTGCCACTGTGTCCGGGGTGAGAGCCCCAGTTCAGAGGCGGCAGGTAGGACAGTTTGTCGCGGAATGGAAGAAGACGGCCGAAAGCTGCCTGTGTCATGCCTGCTAATCCTACTTACGCAGTCACCATCTCATCAGCCCACTGCTAGTGCGTGGGGCAGCAGCGTACTGATACTGAAACAGTAGGGCGACCCGTGACACACTGTAGAGAATGCTGAAGGAGTCACAGGCCTGGGCTGGCTAGAGAGGCAGGGCTCCGTGCCCGCGTGAGCTCCTTCCTGCTAACTGGCGCCAAAGAAATAAGCACAGGACAGCAGAGTGGAGGTACCGGGCTAGAAAATTAGCAGTCCTGATGCAGGGACTCTGAAATCCTAGTGAGAAACGTGAGCAGCCGGGCCAGGCTTGGTGATCGATGCTTCCAAAAGCAAGCCATCTGCTGCGGAGGGAGTGGAATGGGGTTGCCTGATAACCCTGGCAGGCCCACGCACTGATTTGCTGCTACCCTCTTGTCTGTTTCAGTGATGCAGGGGAAGCAGGAGCCTCTGGGCAGAGGTGGGTGGCTGTCAGGTAACTGCACTGTGTACAACCGTCCTGTTCTCCCAGCAGGTGCCCAGGCTGCTCATTGCCACTGAGTCTCAGCAGACTAGAAGCAGCTCAGCCCCAGTTGGGAGACTGGTAGAGAGGGCTGGGAGAGTGAGTTAAGGAAGCAGACATGAGAGGTAAGTGGGGGCACGAAGGCTTCAGATGTTACCACTGCTGACGTAACTTCAAACAGTCATCTAGCAGCTGGGATGAGAAGGGAGGGTGTTAGCAAGTAGATGGAGCTGAAAGTGAAGGACTTCTCCCCTGGGGGCTTGATAAGCAACTCATGGGCCTGAACTTGCAGAGAGCAAGAGCCTAGTGGGAAAATACAGAGTTCCAGACTCCACCCCGGACATCCAAAGGGTGACACAGGAGTCAGCAACTATGTGATCTTCAGTTCATCCATCAGAATGCAAACAATCATCACTTAAGCCAGGGAACCGCACATTTGCATGACAAAAAATCTTGGGAACAGGACATTTCAAAAACCCAAGCCCGCCACGGAAGCTCCAAATGAGACCAGAGGAAGAGTCAGTGCCAAAAATTTGTAGAAAAACAAAAAAGAGTATTCAATGTTCTGGAAGAATGTAAGACAGATTCAAACAACATTTTCCAGAAGTTTTGTGAATTAAAAAAAAAGATATAAATAAAGAGAATAAGGAAAAAATAAAATGGAAGCTAGGAGATCTACAAAAATAAATAGAAAAAAGTAAATGATCTATTTACCGCAGAGTTCAAAAATATGAAAAGATACCAGCAAGCATCAGGAGATAAAAGCCTCATTGAACAATGCGGGGAGCAGAGTGACCCAGAATGAGGACACAACATCAGATCTTGAGAACAGGATGGAAATTATGGGTCAAACTCCTAGCAATGTTCAAATAACACTACATCAAAAGGCAAATGGTTACCAACAGGTGCTACAGACCTCAAAAAGGTTGAATCACATAATTATAGAAATGCAGGAAAAAATGGAAATCTAAGATAAGGGAACAAAATTGGTATTCGATGAAATCATGAGAGAAATATTCCCATATATAAGAGAAGAGATAGACACAGAAACAACGGAGGTATGCAATGCACCAAGCAGATAAAACCCAAACAGAAACTCTGCAAGATACATCATAATAAAAAATTATAGGCTTGCAATGCAAAGAGTTCACCTTAAAAACTGTAAGAGATAAAAAAAATCAGTAGTGTATTGAGGCGTACTTATCATAATGTTAGAAGAGTTCTCAACACAAACTCTGAAAGCTGGATGAGCAGGGAATAAATTCTTCCAAGCCCTAAAAGAAAATAACTCTTCACTGATACTTCTATATTGTGCCAAATCATCCTAAGAAATTGACAGTGACATAAAAACCTTTTCGGACAAAGACAAGTTGAAGAAATTTGAGACAACTAAATCAGAACCACAGTAAATAAATAAATAGATAGATAGATAGATAAATAGGGGGTCTTCTGAGCAGAGATAAGGAAGGTAAACACACACACACACACACACACACACACACACACACACAAAGAGGTCAGAGACAGATAAACATCTGGTAGAAACAATAGTTAAACAATCAGGAAAATAGAAAGAAATCAATAACCAAAGGTCAGGACAATGGCTGGTCTCAATAATTGTAGGACAATTATAACTCTCCATGTCAACCTCCTTAATTCACCAATGAAATGACATAAATTGGAAAACTGGATTAAAAAAAGAAACATGTGTCACTTGCAAGAGATACTCCTTCCCCACAAATATAAATCTAGACCCAACCTGAAAAAGTGTAGTTCCATTTTCCATTCAATGGGTGGACCGAAACTAGCAAGGTAACCATGCCGTTTGCTGACACAGTGGACTAAAAGCCAAAACTAGTCAAAAGGGACAAAGAAGTTCAGTTCTTCCTAGTAAAGAAAAAAATCCAACAAAAGGAGCTAGCAATAGTAACAAACTTTCATGCTTTAAATGATGGTGCACCTGTCTATATCAAACACAAGCTACAGGACCAAATATACAAGTAAATAAATAAAAACAAGACTATAACACAAGAAAAGGGGCAAAACCCAGAAAGACTTTGTCTGTCCAGAGCATATTATGCATGGTATCAATAGCCAATGAAGTCCTCCTAACCCATTTGAAACCTCTTTGAGCTTTGGTACTCTAATCTGAAGATATCTTCGTATTCTAATCTTCTGAGTTCTGTTGACAATCTTTCTCCAAGCTTAGTTCACATCATTCTAAGGCTTCTATAGACAGCTTTCCAAATGTTTCCCATAAACGAGCTCCGTAGGCTTCTAAATCATATCTTCAGGTAAAGTCTCAGCAACAACTACACTTCTCCAGTACCAATTTCTAGCTTAGTTATTTCCTTGTTGCAGAGACGGGATATCCAACACCTACAATTTAGCAACATTAACCAATACTTAGGATTAAACCTTACCAAAGAAGTGAAAATTCTCTACAGGGAAAATTACAAAACATTGAAGAATAGAAGAAAAATTTACCAGTGATTCTTCAGACAGAAGATTAATATTTAGAATAATCAAAGAAATAAAAAACGATGATCCCTAAAATAATTAATCCATTAAAAATTAAAAGAAACAGATAATGAGGTAGAGAAATTTAGAGGCTTATCAGTCTTGTCAAAATTTAATCAAAGAATCAAAATCCGGTGATAAGTACATTAACCAACCCCCTCAAGAGTCTGGAAGTGGCAGCTGTGATGACATAGCCATCCTCATGGTACCCTGTCTTGCGTCACTTCTTCAAGACGACCACCCTGAAGGCCAAACTTCAGCACACGAACCTTTGAAGAACACACCCAAATAGTGATCAAATACTACCAATGTAGAAAAACTCCAGGCAGGGCACTTAGATGGTAAACCAAGAACTCTGTTTTTTAAGTAGTTAATTCAGAGACATTCTTATATATTGCAGCCTGGATAGATAATTTTGAAGAGAAGAAATCTTGTGCTTATTATAAACATTTGGGAGTAAAGGTTATTGAGAAATAATACAGCCAAGAGATTGCATGAAACAGGTCACTGGTAACAGATTTTCTATTCAGTGAGGTTGATGTAAAGGTTTTGGAGATAGTTTGGTCAGGACTAGGTATTTCCAAAAAAAGCAGTTGATCTATTAGAGGGGATGAAACTTCAGCTACTGAGTTGTTCATATTTTCATGGCCAGGAACTTCATACATCTAAGCATTGAGAAAAAATTCCTTTCTCACAGAAACAGAAACATCAACTAAGATCACACAGACTCAAACATGAAGCAAAAATTGTAATTTATTGATTGATATATGCAGGCATATGGATTAGATATTTTAAGCAAAAGTAACTTGTTTATCATAGTAGGAAAGAAAATGAGGTGATCAAATTTAGTGCAGTACCTTTCTTGAGCTCATTCTGTAATGTCTCTGTTCAGAAGCCAATTCCATGACTATTTGGCATCACATATAAAAACTTCCCACAGTGAAAATGATGCTGCTTAGGTTGAAAGAATTGGCTTGAGATAGTCTTTCTCTCTCCAAGAATGATTTGCGAACAACACCATGAACACTTTTGTGAAGGTTATTCTGTCTTGGAGAGCCTGTCAATTGTACTAGAAGAAATACTACTGATTCCTCCTTCCCATTTTATTAGTATATTTATGTCATACCCAGTGGTTACATTAAGCTTGGTTATTTTGTGCACATATTTATCAAGTCAAAATTACAATTGTTCCTCTTCCATTTTGGCCATCCTGCCTTCACTCTCATCCCCTCAGTTTCCCACTATCTCATTCACCTTGTTATGTAAAATGCTTGTATTCTGAGTTTCTCATACCAGAGAAATTACATAATATTTGACCTTCTGTGTTTGACTCACTTCACTAAGTGTAATGTTTTCAAGTTGCAACTATTTAACTACAAAAGCCTCAAATTTATTTGGAAGAGTAGTATGCATTATGCACATATACCACAATTTTTGTATCTGTTGGTCTGTTGACGTATATTTCTGTCTTTCAAACTTTAGCTATTGTAGAGATACAACCAATACTTACATTTGTAAATTGTTATAAGTTTTGCTTTCCTGGCTAATCCTTTCTTTTTTTTTTTCTGATTGATATGTTCTTGGTCGGAACATACTAGTTTTTTCAATGAGATATCCTCAACATCATCAGGTGTGTTTACATGTGTCCAAAACTTGTATCAATTCAATATCTGTTTTTTTTTTTTTTGAAGCAGCTCTGAATTTCTTGGAGTAAGTCTTTGGTAGAGTCTTTGTAAGACCTATAAATTCATGAACCACTCAAGACATTTAACTTTCTTTGTGATTCTGGAAATTTTATCCATCGCCTTCCCATTAAGCTGTATTTAGCAGGCTATGATTTTGCTTTTTGATTTTGAGAGAGGATTTCACTAAGTCTAAGATGCATAGCTTGAACTTGAACAAGCAATCTTCTTTCCTCAGCCATGCAGAATGCTAGAATTGTCATTTGTATCATCACTCCTTTCAGCTTAAGAAACTTTTAGTCTTGCCTACTTATTGATATGGAGTGAAAAGCAGAAAAGACCATTTTTTTTTTCTTCACAACATCAATGGATAAAAGCCTAGTATATTAGGATATATTTAATTTATTCATGTATTTGATTTATCATATTTCCCCAAGAGCCATGCTTCAAAGAAATGATGTATTTCTATGTCAACATTTTCTTTTTCAATTTGAAGACCCAGGTGATAATCTTTAAAAGATTTTTTTCTCCAAATTCTTCACTCAAAAGAAATTATTTCAAGGATGCTGTAATTATGTAACAATATACAGATTATCTTTGATACTCAAGTGATATTCCTTTATGTGACATTTCCTTGTCCATAAATGTTAAGCAACAGAACACTTATTACCTTGCATTAAGCCCTTGAACAACATGGATAGCACAAATCACCTAGAAATTTTTCAAGCGTTCTGCTCGATATTGATAAAGAGTACCTCATCAGCATGAAAGTTCATTAGATAGGGCATTGTCATTCCTCTTCAGTACAGCAAAATAAAATAAAGCACACAGAATCAAAACACTTTACCAAAGTCCTCAGAACTACAAAGAGATGGCTCAAAGTCTGAGGCAGTTGTGCCTTAACTCAGTTTTCAGCACCTAAACCACAGCAATTGGTTATGGAAACATCGTACTCCGAATGCTCTACATACCAAGAGCACCTCTGAAGAGGAACTTTTCCAGAGAATTTTCTTAACTTTTGACCCATTGCCCATGTCCATTCATAACACTCAAATTACATACGTTATGATGTGGAGGGGAGGTGTTGAAGTTCTTAGTACAACGACTTGATGGCTATTTAGTTAAATTTATATTGGAATCCTAGACAATTCATTGAGTTTATACAGTTCCTTAAGTATCTGTAAAATTCACCGATGTGAAGGCTAAACAGGGAGTTTATTCTTCCTGTTTTGTGTCACTGCCTGCTCTTCAGTTCCACGTGGCTTCATTCTCCACTCTCAAATGTCCATCTCGCTGAGTTCCATGTCTCTCATATGCGAATGAGCGTTATTGTCTGTTTCATTTTTGAGGAGCAGGTACGTTAGGACTCCTAAGGGAAGAACACCCTTACAACACCATTGTGTGGACAACCTCACTTGGGCCCTCCTTTGGCTATCAGAAGCATTTCCCCTCTGTCTTTTGTTTCTAAATAAAGACCTTGGCTTCTTCGGCCATGGTTTCATTTTTGGCATTGTGGGACAGGATTCTAGGGCAGACAAGACAAAACAATTAAAATTGTAACTTTTATTCCCTTCATTTTCTGTTTGGTCCTTCCTATGGATTAACTAGTTGTGTAAAACAAAAGAAGGCTTCTCTCCACATGGCGTTGCACAAGCTCTGTCCCTTACCAATCATGGCGTGATTCCTCCTGCGGAGAGAATCTTCTGCCGTGGAGAAACTCTGAGCCCCACTGTCCTGAAGTTCTACTATACTGTTGGGAAGTCCTCTTGATGTTTGTCCTTCAAACATGGAAGACACCAATATACCTGTCAACAGGACAATGGATACCAAAATAGTAGCATATGTACACAATAGAGTACTGCTTTTCTGTAAAGACAGATAGTTTTGAGGCTTTGGTAGGTGAATCAATGCAACTTGAGAACATTATGCTCAGTGAAGCGAGTCAGACACAGAAAATTGAATACCAAATGGTTTCTTTAATATAAGAAACCCAGAATATAGTCATACAATTATTTTATAGAACCAAATGAGAGTGAAAATGGGAGTTAGTGGGAGGAGGGAGGTGCGGGAGGGTCAAAAGGGGGAAGAGAAAGAGATTATAATTTTGATGTGATTATATGTATATATATATACATATATGTATATGTATATACATATACACATATATATACACAATGTATATATATATATATATACATAATGTAAACATTATTTGTGTGTGTGCTTACATGTGCAAAAGAACACACATTCATTAATAAAATGGACAAAAAATAAAAATTACAAAATTGGACTGAAGATTCAACCAAAAGTCCTGGGCTTGGTTTTTGTAGCACAAAAATTAAAAAAAGAAGAAGGTAAAAAAAGATGGAAGAGATTTTCTTCACGTGGTACTTAAAACTAAGAGTATTAAGGTGTTTAAACCTCCTTTTGGTTAAAAAATAGTATATATGTATCAGAGGCTTCTTCTTAAGTCTAAGATATCAACCTCAATCTGAACCATAGACAACACTGTATCGCATCCCTCACATAGGCACTAATAATAGGACCAGGTGTCAACACAAGATGGGACACCACAGAGACAAGTCACACCTGGACAGATAGACTTCAAGCAACCAGTGAATAAGCAAAAGGAGGGTCAAGAATTAAGGTGACAATAAAGTTCTTAGTTTTAACTTAATTCCTTTAATAGGTCTAAATAAAGATCGAAACAGATCTTTCTAAATACCACCATACCTGCTTATAAAAGAAATCTGAACTAGATGTTGCCCAATGTCCCTTGCTTGACTTTCTATGAGATCTACGAGATTACTTTTATTGTTTAAGGGATTTTTGTTTATTTTTCCAGAAATTGTTTCTTGAATCAATCTACTCTGAGTATCTCCTCTCTGTCTCATTGGTTCCATGATCTCTCTCTCTCTCTCTTTTTCTCTCTGCATATATGTATATATGTAAAAAGACATTATAAAGACAAATTATATTGATTTCCACACACTATTGTGATCATCTACCTTTTGAAGTTAACTTTCCCCTACTAACCTATTAGTTTGTAAAAGCTAACATCTTAGAACTTGTAGAATATGAGACTGAATGGATGCCAATGTAAATTATTAATCTCTTAGTAATTATTTATGGAGAAAATTTGGGCTACTAAAAGCAATTTACATCAAAAATGCAATAATTCTGTTTTGAACAGAATTCCTTCTCTTGTCTAAAATATCTTCCATGTGCCAGAAGACTACAAGAACTTTACCAAAAGCAGATGTTGGGGTGTGGGATGAAGCCACCATCTGGCTTGTGGAATGCACAAACTCACTTTTTGGCAGCTGGGACTTCAAGTCTCCTCCGATAATCTCAATTCAGAGACATGAATTCTTATCAACAAAGACATATTATAGTTTATTCAAACCTCAAAATCATGGAGACTGCTCAAATATGACATTTGAGCTCCAATGAGGATAACTACCAGTTTTGTAATTCTATTTTTAGCTCTGATCAGATTGGCACATAGTGCATATTAGATCGTATTAACCTTTATTTAATATTGTGAACACTATTTTATAAGTTTCATGTGGAGATTACGTTTTTTTGGATTGCAAAGCATTTTAGGTTTTGGTATATTAAGGTTAATATTTTGAAGTTATAGCTGAAGCCATATTTTTCAATTGTCACTGTGGCCAAAGTAGGCTAATTTAAAAAATACAGTGTGATTTCATTAGTCATAGATTTTTGCTTATATAGTTTTATTTGTGATTAAATGATAGCTATAAATATAACCCTAAAGAAAAAGCAGTGAAATTAAAACCTCCAAGAATGTATTTGAGGAAAAAAAATGTATTGGTTGAAAATCGCTAATTCAGCCTAGATACACAAAAGAAATAAATTTCCTGTAATATAAATATTTTAGTATTGCAGGCTGAGTCATAAAAGTGAGTATGCAGTACATCTTTACAAAAATAATTGCATTTCTAACTGTTTAAATGGTAATGGGAAAAAAAAATTTTACCCAGATAGAAGCAATAGAATTTTCCCTCACTAGTTAGAAGATATCCTGCAAGAAATCAAGAAGTGAATACTTTCAGTATTCAGAAGCAAAAACTCATTTTCACTGGAAAAGAAGTGTCTTCAGAGAGATTGAAAGATACATCTGATAAAATATTACAGGAGTAAAGTGTTAGCTCTCAGGGGAATAATTAATTACTAAATTTGTCCTTTAAAATTTTTCTGTAGAATATTGCTTTCTCCTACTTATCTATCTTTTCTTTTTTAATATTTTCTTTTAATATTTAAAACTGTGCTCACTTTCATCATAAGGGTCTTTGAATAAAGAACATGGACAATGTATCACCAAAGTGTCTCTAAGATCTGCAAAGTTGAAGTCCTCAAATTAGAGCATAATAAATGTTACTTATATTGAACATTTGAACAAACTACTCCATGTGAATCATTTCCTTTTTGCCTAAAATCTGTCTTACTTGCATCTGAAGCAATGTTACAAAGCATTGGGACAGGGGACAATGTGTTTTAATACATCATTTAAGCCTTCCCAAGTCTATTTTAATCTAAGTAGTTGGAGTAGCATTAGTCAGAAAATTGTGGGAGACTTTAGAAGAGATCACAAATCTAAGAATCAATATCAAAAATGGTTTTGATATCTGAAATAAATGATTTTGTTTATCGCATTCCAACAGTAGAATTTTCACCTACACCCTCAATTTTTGGGGTCTTTTTAACAATACTAACATTATGAACAATAGAGTTAAAATTTGACGCTCCAGAATGTGAAAAGAATGATCGTGCGTTGTTTTTTTTTTTTTTTTTTCATGTAGGTATCTCTTTATATTTCCTGTCCACATTAAATCTCTTCTTATGAAGATGGTAAGACTAAAAGATAAATTCCAAGCTACTCATAAGATCTACTATGACTTAGGTATCTTAACACGTGTCTATTCTTCTGACAAAGTCACATTTTGCTTCCTCCCTTTAACCAGATGTTACTTGTTAAAGAGAAACGTGCCTAACACATTTTGACCAAATGCAAAAATCAGAATATTAATACCAATATTCAGGAAAAAAAACAAAGTGGAAGCCAAATACCCTCACCATGGCTAGAATTAAATTCTGATTTACAAAATGATATTTTATATTAATTATACCAGTTTTACCAGAATGTTAATGTCTGGTTTTTGAAGATATCTTCTAATTCAAGAAGAAAAATAATTAGCACTTTCAATTGCTGAATTGTTCTTAAAAATATTATATTACATGTTTTTAGTGTTACTGCGAAGTATTCTATTTTTAAGTTGGGGAGTCTATAGAATTGTCGTTCTGGGTACCTGTCCTCTGACACACAGGGTAATAATGATAGTTGTGGAGAAATTATTATATCATTTTTGTCTGAAATGCCTAATTGAGATCAGACATTGCTCATTAGACTTCTAGGCTGGCAAATGTAATTGGTGACAATTAGGCCATTCATCAATGTGAATTTAAAGAAAAGAATGCTATCTGTTTTGGTTATTTTAAAGGAAATTCTTTACTTTTAATTAACCCTTAGTAGCAAATAGTGTCGAAAACAAGAAATCACATCAGTAATGTGTAGCATTAATCCCTCTTTGTTCAAGAATCTTAAAAGGAAAAACATAGTAAAACAGGAGGGTAGGGTGGAGAGGGAGGGAGGGGCGGGGAGGGGGAGGGACAAGAGGAAAGCGGGAAAGTCCTTGTCACCCTGACAAGATTCGTATGTGCACAAAATGCTCAACTTCATTGTAAACCTTAAATTTTGCACTTATACATATCAATGAAATGGGGGGAAAAGAATCCTCTTCAACAAATAATAACTGCTCTTCATTGAAAAATATCTTGTATTTACATCAAACAAACATGGTCTTCTTTTGAATGCTGTATATTCTTTTACTATAGAAAAAAATACGTAGAAAGTAGCCATCGATTCCATGCCACATTAACTGTTACTTAGTGGTTTTCTGTAGGCATAGAACTGAAGGAAATACATGTGACATTTTATGCTTGTGGCCACTAAGTCATTCATTGCCAGAAACAATTAAATGACACATTTTTGTATTGAGATTTATTTTATCAATATAGCTTGCATCTCATTCATTCTCTTGTTGGATTTGAGTCAATCAACATCACACCTCTCTCAGCAAAGCAAGAAAAACGTTGTTAATCATTGCACTACCAAACACCGAAATAAAATAAATCTTTTTCTATACATATATAAAGATTTGGTATGTTGTAACCCCCCCACCCCCGAGGTTCTTTAAAAAGCCACTGTTTTGCACAGCAGAGAAATGATATCAGGGAACATGCATGCCATCTCCAAATACAGATTTAGTAAAGAAATATACCCCCTCTAACCCCACTCTGCTGGCTCTCTCCTTTCCCGGTCTTGAGGGGAAGAATGTAGCTAGGAAAAAAAAGGGAGGCAAATTAGGAAAGTTTAAGCAATTGGAACATTCTACAGCGGCAAGTCATCTGCTTCCTAAGAAAATCCTCCTGAAACCAGCCATGAACAAAATATTTGCCATTCATTCAAAGTTATTTTGGTACATTGTTGAATTCTACAGAGGTAGATAGATAGATTATATGGTGTTATCATGCCTCAATGACTGTGTGACACAAGAATGCTTACATATATGCTTTAATATGTGCTAAGTTGGAGCACCAAGACCAGTAAATTGCTCTATGGAATTGATGACCTCATTGGCAGGTCACATCCATTTTCTGGGTCTCTTGAAAGCAAGAAGAGAGAGTATTTACACATTAAAGAGCTGAGGGAGACCAGTAGCCTGGGGAGGATCCCTGCAGTGGAGTGCGTTCCAGGCATCGCCTCCTCACAAGCTCTCCAGCCGCAAACCTGGCTGCTGTGAAGAGTACGAGTAGGCATTTGATCACAAAAGGTAAAATTTCCCAGAAGCTGCTGACGACAGATGAGTTCTGGCAAAATCTCCCAGTGTGGGTATTGTCTGACATTTGTTTCCCAGTCCTGGGATGCATAGAGAAGAGAAGAGAAGAGACGAGAAGAGAAGAGAAGAGAAAAGAAAGAAAAGAAAGAAAAGAAAAGAAAAGAAAAGAAAAGAAAAGAAAGGAAATAAAGACCTTTGCTCTTTCCAGGATGGTGAGAACTTCTCCAGTACGTTGTCTCTTTGGCATTTGGTAGAGGCCTCAGCTGTCTTTGGCTCCCACCCTCCAGAATGATACTTGGCCATCAATAATCACCCTCTGTTTGGACCCACTCTGCTTGTTGTAGGCCTTCCCAATAAAAAGACTCATTGAGAAACCAACTCGGCTGTGCAGTAGCAGAGGCCACTCAAGGCTACTTATCCTGCCAAGATTGTCACTATTAAGTTCAAAAATAAAAAAACCCAAAAAGCCATGTGTATTTGAGGAAATCCAGGAACAAAAGAAAAAAGACTAAGACTAATAAAACCGATGAAAATTAATTGTAGCTACTTCCTCGGATGGAAAAAAGAAGCAATTAGAGGTTGGTAAAAATTACAGAGGAAAAAGATGTACTAAGACATTCAGTTGAAGAATTCTTTGCAGCTGTATTTATGGGAACAAAAGCAATAAAGATCCCTAATGATTTATTTTTAAGGTCTGTAAAAAAGTAAGGAAGGAGAACATGAAAAGTTGAAAAGCATTAAATACAGTAATGGTAACAAATGTTACGAATGCAAATTAGGGCCAAAGGTCCAGACCAAAGACTCTGAAGATACCAAGAAAAAAATGTAGGTAGTCTTGTATGAAGTTCAGAAACTGAGTCTCCCCAGAATGAAATCAGAAAGAAGTCACTGAGAGTTTACCTCCAAAGGACATCATATCAAATGAAATCAGATACCGATATATGTGTTTGTCTCATAAAAATATTTTAGTCAAAAGTAATATTTAATCAAAGAAAATACAAGATCTGATAAAAATATGCTATGGATTTAAATGTAAAGAAAACTAGTACAGTGACACCGGTGTTATCATTAATTGCCCTTGAATATCTCCTTCTTGATTTGAGCTTCGAATACTTTACTCCATCCTTCAAGTCAGCTGAGATGAAGGCCTTTATTTGTGCTGTCATGGCGGCCTTGATGTCTTGAAATATATAGCAAAGCACAAGGAGAAGTCACGTGAGCTGCCAAGACACAAGAACCCATTTAAGCTGATTTTTCACTGACCTACTCAGAGTGACACCAGATATTTTTTCTCAACAAGTGTATTAAACTTACAATCAAATAAAGCTTGTTTACTGTAGTAATCTCCAATGTTCATAGTCAACCTCTGATCAAACATTAAAACAACTTTTCAAAAATTGCAATAGAACGTACTGTAGGAAAATATTAGGAGATAAAGGGAGAGCTAGGCAGGACCAACAGCTGGCTGCTAATTTCTTCATTACCATAATAGAGTCAAGAGATCCCCTTGAATGATGGGACTCATAACGCTGGATGCTCATTAAGAAAAGACACAAGAGTGACAGAAAGTGTCCGAAAAATAAAAGAAAAATATCGGGAGGACAGTAAAAGAAGAAGAGTTATAATGGGGAGAAGGACTTAAGTCGGCATTTTTCACTATTGAGACCCACTAAAAATTTACATTTTAAAAATCAAAAAATAGTTGTAAATACTTCTTACTTTTGTCTGAAAACTATGGACTTGCTGCTTTTAATTATGCCGATAAGAAGTACAACTAAAAACTCTTTATAACTTAGTAGTCAGTTTCTGGGTGGTGAGATCAATTTTGGAAATGAAGCGTTTCTTCTTTCAATATTAAAAATATCATTTGAGGAAACCCCTTGTTCTATTTCCCCAACACTCTGTCTCCTTTGCTAAATATTATCGATATAGAATTATTTAGAGGCATTGGGCAAATGATAAATGATTAATACTTAACCTCGGTAAATTTTGAAAGGAGGGGTAAAAACAAGCAAACAAACAAAAACCTTATTGATGAGCTAGCACCAAGAGATAAATATTTCGCTGTTGTTATTCTAATTCTTGTAGGATGAACCCGGAGTGGTACAGCCATGTTGCAAATGCGAAAACCGAGATTCAGAGACGCTTTTTATTGTTATGAGACCACAATATTGATTGGCCTTGTTTCATTTCCCCCCATCTTCCTCGTGTTTGTGATTTTCAAGTGTATATTGCAATTTTTAAACTTGAATAATATTTTTGAGAAAGCATTCGTTTCGTTGCAGATGCATTTTTCCATAATATTGACTAAGATAAATTAAAGAATGCACAGCTCACCACATACATACTTTGCAGACAGAATGAGAGACCTGCCAGGAAAATCCCAGCAGTCCAACAGGCAGCGGGGAAATGAACTGGATACCACCCAGCCCTACTCTGCATGTGTTATAAGTGAATTATTAACCGACATGGCATCTTGAGTGATTTCAGCTGAGTTTTTTGATAGAGAAATTGCATGTGTGAGATGCTAGAAAACAAAACAAAACAAAGCTATTTGTTATATTTTATGTTTTTTTATTTAGGAATAACTCGTGAAAAATACTCAACATTCCACTCAGAGATTATCTAAATTAGAAACCATTGACCAGCTAGAAAAAGAAATTATTTTTAATATTGTTTTATATTAATTGATGAGGGGGGCCCTCATTGATATTATGCTCTGCCTGACAATAGTAAATCCTGCCTGGCAGGTCACTTTCCCAGAGACAGAAAGAATTATGTAATTTATAGAGCTCAGTATAAAATGACAATGAGGAGTTCCATTGGAAAAATTACTACTAATTTCAAACTATCACGGTAGAGTGTTGAACAAAATTGGAAACTCTTCGAAGCAGGGCTTCCTGGGACTACAGAGGTCGTGCTCCCAAAGTCAACCCTGCTTCGGTGGGCAGCCCTGCTAATGCCTCTGCAGGTATGGCTGATTGCCAGAAACAGGGAGCGCGCATGTTCTTGCACCTGACATGAAGTAAATACCCTATTTTCTGTTTTCCCTAAGATTTCTGTAACTTTCCTGACCAAATGGCTGCTTTGAATATTTTAAGTGATTCTTAATATAGGGAAAATGATTGATGCAAGCAAAAGTATTTCAAGTGGTGGATTGCTCTAAAATCTTAGGGTTAGAAGTTTCCATAAGGCTACAGAGATCTTGGATCTGACAGAAAACAGGGTGCCTACTCTACCTGTGATACTATACCATTTAACAAACTCCACCTTCTGTCATGGCAGTGCGATCCATGGTCTTTAATCACTGGTTCTGAAATTCTCCCTTCCTCAGCCTTGTCCTTGCGGTCTACCACCCGTTTGTGTTATACATGGACACGATGCAAAATTATAAGGGCCTATTCCTAAAATTTGTCCTGTCTTTTGAAGCCTAGTAGAGAATTATTTTTCAATGTTCAAACTCATTTTCTGTGAAAAGTATATTGATGTCATTCATGGTGAACATTGTTTTGGTTCTCTTGATGATTAAAAACCAATTTAGAAGATAGTTCTAGTTCTCAAAATATTTGGGTGAGTATTTAGGTGAAATAATGTGGTTTGAAGAAATAACTATAGTTATTAATTCTATATGTCACTGTTTCATGTCCCTATCTACTTATAAGTGTGTGTATATTGACTTGCATATGACAAAACCTATAAGAGAAGAATATGTCTATTCTCCCATTTTATACAAGAATAAACTGATGTATAGGAAAAGCAGTTTCGTCCTGGTGATCTCCATGCTGTGCAAGAACTATTCTTGATTCACTAATCATTGCAATATGTCCTTGTCTTCTATTGTCCTATAAATACAATATTTCCACTATGGTTTGATGTAGAATATCTTCCAGGTTCTTTTCTGTGTTTAAAAGTACATGATGTTGGAAAAGAAAACATTACACATAGATGACATTCAAATAATTTCCATTAACCATTAACAATATAATTATGTTATTTTTAAATTACGCATACTCTCTTCTTTACTTAAAAACTATATGATTGCATACAAAATTAGGGAATTTTACTCTCACTTAATCCTTCCTGCAAATACAGGTGCAATGATTTCGTTCTTCTGAATCTCCTGATTGCTTTTCAGATGTCCTGATAGTGTAATTAGGACACCTTGTAATCAACCACATTCTAAATCTTCCCCTTAAGAACTTTCTTGGCCTAATTTTGTTATTGTGGTTTCCCATGACATGTAATAGGGTCTCCCAAGGTTTGAGGCTTGCAGGTAAGCAGAGTTTATTTGGGTGTTCTTTTAAAAATAATCTGGCTTAGAGTGCGTTTGAATATATTCTCTTTAAGGGCAATGGTTTGATGTTGATAAACATTGCTCCTTCAGCCATCAAAAACTCTGTTGAGTGACAGTGCACAAATTCAACCATGCTGATAAGTCTTGCAATTTCTGATATCACATGATAAAATATCTTAAACAATTTTTCAACAAAATTGCATCTGCTTTTAGAGACAACATAGAAAAAACATCATATACATACATCAAAGATATTGCTGCAAGTATGAACCAATTTGCTTAAGTTCTCTTAAAGCCTGAAGAAATCAGAAATCAGTAACTTGTCAAAATATTTTGCAAAATCCTGAGAGTATTCTTTAGGTGTCTGTTATTTGCATTTTCTTATTGTGTTCCTAAAAAGACATTTGCATACATTGATCAACCCATGGAAAATGAATAATTGAAATGTACATTTGGCTTCTATTTCATAGTTTTATATTTAGAATAAATGAATAGGCAACTTACCACTTTTTAATTTGTGAATAACAGTTTTAATAAGACTAGAAGATAAGCCACAAACTAGGGACAAATGTCTGCAAAAGGCAAACCTGGCCACAAGTACTTTATTCCAGAATATATAATACACAAAATACTCTAAGCTCAATAGGAGCCAGAAAAATATCTGAAAATATATTTTATTATAGAAGTATATAGATGACATTAACCCAGTGAACATGCATTCAATGTCACTGGCCATTGTGAAATGCAAATTAAAGATGAAATAAAATACCACTGCACACATAGATGTCCATAAATACTCTCAGTGTCAAACATCACCGGTGAGTGTGGGCTACTTGCACACATTGTATGTTGAAAAGTCAAGGGGACCAACTGGATCTGACAGTTCTTTAAATGTTAAACATATTGTTTGATAAGAAAAAAAGGCGGTTTGATATTTGCATGTAAAGTTTAACATAAATTCAGCAATCATGCATCTGGAAATCTAATTTGAGTATAGCAAATTTACATTCACACAAAATATGGACACTAGAGCTCCACGAGCTTTAGCTGCAATTATCAAAGAACTGAAAAGAAGCCAAGATTTTTCTTCAGTTAGTGAAAGGTTAATCAAGTTGGGGTATATTCATAGAATGGGATACCACCCAGAAATAACTATACACCAACACAACAGTTTGGGTAGATCATAAAGACCTCTTACCCAGTGAAAAGGCCATTCTCCAAAGGCATAAACTGGGTGACTCTACTCATAGCCCAGTCTTAATATAGAACATTTGTGATAGCGAATAGCTCCGTGGTTACCAGGGGATGAGACTAGGAGAAGCTATTCCTGCAACAGTAGAGATGTGGATAGATATCTTAAGGGTGATGGGAGCATTTTATATTCTGATTCTGTGGTAGTTAGAGAAATTCACCTATATACAATAAAATGCCATCGATTTATACACCAGAAATTTATTGAAAAATTGATGAAATAAAAATTTGTAATTTGTTCAGTGTTGTCCTACAAATATCAATCTTGCCTTTTCCAGTGTGCTGTGTTCTGTAGGACACTAACATCCATACACCCAGAAGAAGAGAGCATGGGCCTGAAAGTTACGGTACGTTGCCATAGCTTCTTGTGAGAATACTGTTATTGTAAAACAAACAAATCAAAAATAGACAAAAGAAATAAATGCAGAACATTTACTCTTAGCCTTGCACTACTCCAGACTATTAAGAGCTTCAATAAGAATTTTAAAACAGATAGGATTTGGCTTACATTAGCTCTAATGTTTCTTTTTTTTTCTCCAATGAGACAAGGTCTCACTCTATAGCCCACTATTAATTCTTTTTATTAGTGAAACATGTACTCAAATTTTAACTTCCCAGACAATATATACTGTTTTAACCATCATACAAACTGGAAGATAGACAACTGTCATGATTTTAGGAAGAACTTAAATTTGTCATGTATGGAATGCATGGAATGGAGAAAACATTGTTCTGAGCTATTTCTATATTTTTCTTATTTTTTGTGATGAATAACATCTTCAGCTAAGCATTACATGAAGTTATTGATTTTAAAGAGGAAGATAAGTACATATCATCTGAAAAGTCGTAATTTATTTAAACTATGTTATTTAAACATTCTCATTTGTCTACACTTGTGTTGGAGTGAGTTTTCTCTTTAAATTTGTTTCTTTTTATTTTTCTCTTTAGCTGATTTCATAGGTTACACTTCTGAAATGTAGTAGTGAATCAGGTAGGTAGACAAGTGTTCATTTCTGACTTAAATTCTTCCATTTTCCTGAGTCTGTTGATTTCCATAGTAAAATGTAATAGATTGAAAAGCTCTTTTGTGAAAAGTCTATTATATTTTTTTTTTCCAGACAGAATAACTACCTAACAACAGGAACAGCATGTTACAGAAAATTCACTATTATCTTTTTTGAAATGAAACAGAACTTTTCAAAAGAAGGAGGAAATAAATCAGTATAGAGCACTAAGCAATATGTTTCAGGATAAAGGAAGTTTAATGAAAGAGACACCATGATGGTGGGGTCTTTGTTATGTAGACACATTATTACTGTTGGGAGAAAAGGGCAAAGCATTATTAGAAATTGTCGGTAATTATTTCAATTTATTATTTCCTTTTATATTGAAGACCATGTCTGGCTTTGACATAGTTTTTTTTTTTTCCCATGTGCTACAAAAGATTGAAGATAAATATGAAGACAGAAGATATCTTCCAAATGAACCCTAAGATTTAAGTGTGTCAGTCTAAAGCAGTAAGTAATTCTTGATTATTGGAACATAAATTATTATATATTACAAAAATGATTGGCATGCCCACAAACACCATACTTGAGTGTATTTTGAACAAATATTTATTTGTTTTCAGTACCTCTCCGGACATGATATCAAATGGTTAGGCATGGGTTCTTTCATAGAGAAAAGTACATATCAGCCAACAAAAACTTATTCCACCAATGCCCTATAGTAGGGTGAAATGTTATTGTCTAAAAAGACATAGCCAGATCCTACCTTCTATTTTCAGTGACTATTTATTTGGAAATGAGAACTCTGAATGTGCAAATAATAATTTTGAGGTGGTATTGTGGATTGAGAATGGGTCCTAAACCCAAAGACTACTGTCCTTACAGGAAGAATGACACAGAGGGACACACAAAGAAAAAGACCCACGCAGATAGAGGCTGAGAAACTCAGTTTTACATCTTTCTCATGTTGGGATAAACAGGCAAGTCTCAATATATTTCACAGCCAAGAAAGATGCACTGGCGAGAATCCAGAAACATGCACACCTTTCTAATGTCAAGCAACAGGTCTGAGTCTTATTTACTGCTTCATGACATTGGCAGAACCAAACACAGAGCATGAAGTGATGTCCTCCACCCTTCAGTGATAGGAGATGCAAGGTTCAATTAAAAAGCCATGAGTATAAAAAGGACTTGTCAGAAAAAGACAGGAACTCATTATAATGGACCAAACTTAGCCTCAGAATGTAATACATTACATAGTTTGTTTCCCAGGATAAATTTGCTTCAGATTATTGGCTATTCTTTTATTTTTTGGATAAATATCTAGTCACTGGATTTCGCCGTTTTCTCAGACATTGAATCTTTTTTTCATATATTTTCTTTTTAGTGTTGTTTTTCTTTCCCCCCTCCAAACAACAAGTGACTTATGTCGCATAAGGACAGCTTTTCTTTACATTTATGATAATATAGAGGAAGTTGTCATGCATTGTTCATCCAATCAAATAGGTACATTTCGATGTGTCCATCAGTACAGCAAGAAATGGCAATGCCTGGGCTAATCTGTGCTTCATCCTGCTCCGCAACTGTAGACTCAAATATCTACTTGCAGCCTCTAAAATACATTTCTGGGAATACCAGAGAGTGCAAATTAATCAATTGAAATTTCAACTTAAAATCTATCTCCAAACTTTCTACAAGTAAATGGTCAATCCATGATTTTACTTGTATTTTCTACTACCTTGAAATAGCATTCAATGCCTCCCTTTCTCTCATATCTGATATTTGTAGTATAGTTGCATATATATATATATATATATATATATATATATATATATATAACCATTTTGGAAGTTGTTCTAGCAATCTCTCAGAAAGTTGCATATATTCACACAGCTCTGTCGTAATCACCCCCAAATGGAAACAACCAAAAATAGTCTTGCTCTGAATTGGAACAATCTCTCCGTTAACAAGAGAATGGACACACAGAGTTTAGATTTCATACGAGAGTACATTGCCCAGAAATAAATAATAAGAAGCGATTGGCATAGACAAGGATACTGATGAACCTCAAAAATATGATTGTGAGTGAAAGAAGCCAGGATTTAAAAAGGGGTACATATGATACCACTTATATGAATTTGTAGAAATCCATGACTAATCTATGGGGGAAACTCACAACTATATTTGTCTAAGGTGTTGATGATAGGTTGAGAAAGAATACACTATGGTAAATGTTGTATATCAGTGGAAGGTTTGTGTGTGTGTGTGTGTGTGTGTGTGCGTGTGCATGTGCGTGTGCGTGTGTGTGCACTTCACGCACACACCTTTTGTATTACCCAGGTAATAACCATCAAACTCAATGAATTTAATCACTAGTAATATTTTACAACTTTCACGTGCTCTTGAGTGTTCACAGATCCATTTTCCCAAAATGAGTCACCCCCATGAAATACCCGTTTATACTTCCTTTTATATTTTTGCTTCTCATATGTACATATAAATACATATATATATATATATATATATATATATATATATATATATATATGAAACTGCATCTCCAATGAATATGTTGCAGTAATATATTTTATGAATTAATATATTGCATAAATGTATTCCATAAATTAGTGTATTGAATAAACTATACAAAACTGTATTTCACAATACATCATGTACAATAACCCAATTTATTTCATTTTTCTGAAAAAAATCTGTGTAGTTTTGATATAGTTCAAGATTTTTGCTCTTCATGTGGGTTCTCTCTTGCTGAAGACTTTTGTCTCTACTCGGAACATGTGAAAATATCTAAAATATTCCTATTTTTGTTTAATTTTGGCTTTCCAGATTCAGTTCCTCCAAGCTGAGCACATGGAATTGATTTTAATGCCTGGTGCACAGTAAAGATCTGATTTCACTTATTTCCATTTGGATAATCAATTCCACAGCACCAATTATTAACGAGGCCACCTTTCTGTCCTCTGATTCCCAACGCTGTGTTGTAAAAAGTTCTCATATGAGTATGGTTTTTGGCATTTGAGTCGGGGGTACTGCTCTCATTTCCCACACCCCAGTAACTATCATCCTGCAAAGTTTCTAGGACTTTACAGCATGTGTATCAATTACGGGCTGGGAAAATGGCCCCTCGCTACCCTTCTTTTTTTCTTTCTTCTTATTTTTCAGGAAAACTTTAACTATTTCCTCTGACATTTTAGAACCAGCCTGATCCAGGGTATGGATTTTCATCATAACTGAGTAGACAGATAAAATTGGTAGAATTAACGTCTTAGCCCTATTTGATTTTTCTCTCAGTGCTGTTTGCCAGAATTTGTTTAGATCTACTCTCATATTAAAAATGAATGTTTTATAATTTTGCCTAAACAGTAACATATTTTACATTAGCTTTATTACTATTTCTCCCAATACACAATATAAAAATTTTTAGATTATCACAGAAATATATTATCATTAATGTGAAAATCGCATCTGTAGTGATTTTAAGTTTTCTATATAATCAAAAAAATAATACCTGGGAAAATTCACAGATTTGGGGGCTTATTTCCAATTAAATTTCTTTCCTATCTTACAATACTAACAAAAGGTTAAGTAAAAATGAAGGTCTTAAGAATATTATATGTTTTATTTTACAGTGAATTATTCTAACGTTGCACACTTATGTTTAATATCGGCTAAATATTTTTTTTAATTTGCTGTGTATTAAGATGGCTTAGTTTCTATCAATTTTTGAGTTGCTAAGGTAGCTTATTAAAAGTAGGTTGAAAAAATTTTCAGACAATTTTTAAAATTTTACTTATAAAACCTTACTCTTTTACTCTTTATATCTTATTATAGCCAGTATTATTTATAGAGTTTTGAATTTAAATCAATACAGCATTGCTCTTTTCTTTTAGAAGACTAAATTGATTACAAATTCCTCTGAATTTTGGTGTGAAGTTATTAAGATTTAAATGAAGTGTCCTCCAATGTGGTGATGTTCAGGGTGAAGTCTAGCTGGATGATGTTATCTTGAGGGCGCTTGAGAGGAGATTAATGTGTTCTTTATCTTATCCGTATGTGAGGAGTTGGGACATAGGTGGAGGATGTACGTCACGGGGACTGCTTTGGGAGCGTACCTGTGTTCCCCATCCGTTCCTTGCTCTATCTCCCTTCATTCACTGCTTCCTGCTGCCCTCTCGTGAGCAGCTTTGCTCCACACCCTCTTCCTCTCCAATCTTCCTGACTTAGAGCCACCAGGTCAGGAAGTGACACCAGCAATCCTCAGACGAACACTGTTTTTCATCTTTTAAATCTACTTTTCTGAGGTGCTTGGTCACAGCCATGAAAACTTGACCAATACACAAGTTTCGTGAGTCTCTTATGTTGTTATTCCTTTTTTATTCTACCTCATCATGATTGTGCTTGTGTAAAACACATACAATCTGTTTGGATGTCTGTTAAATACTTGAGCACGACAGTTTCATATTTTCAATCTCTTAAATTATGTACTCAACGTATCCAATGACTATAAAGGTATTAATTCATTCTGCTAACTTTTCAGTCATTTTCATCTGTTTGGAAATTTGTGATCATTTGCCCATATGATAATTTGAATAGTGTAGATACAGACATGGTTTAATTATACAATTAGTGATTTTAAGTAAAGGAGATTAATATTGTTAATAAGGTAGGCCATCTTTGGTTAGTTAGAAAGCATGATGAACAAAGTTGAGATTTCTCTGATGGAAGAGGGGTTACCTTATGACCTCAACTTTGACTCATGCCCAATGGACTGTTCCACAAGTTTTGGATTTATTGGTGCCTGCTATCAATTAAGCAACTTTTTTGAAGTCTCTTTTCTCCTGTTGATTCTTTTTCTCTTGAGAACTTTGATTAAATAAACTCTTACTCTCTAGGTTTTGTCTCAGCCCTCCGACCTTCCTCATGAAGAAGCTGACATAGGCTCTAAGTTTCTGATGGTTGCGAATTGTAGACTTTTCTCAGCTTTTTTTTCAAAACATTGTCTTTTCCTCCACATCCCTCAAGAGTGAGAAGTATTTAATTTCATACATCAGAATAATGGATCTCCTGATCGCCAATGTGGCTGATGGAGCCCATCAGGCTAATTCTTTCAGTACTATTCACAATTTCTATTTTCATCTTTCCAAGGTGTTAATCTTAGTCAGATCAGTTGTGTCTTGTTTTGTTCATATATAGTAGAGTCAGTGCATCAACTTATACCACTTATTGTGTCCACAATTACCTGCCTATTATTAGGGATAGACAACTTGTTTTTCTTTCATTCTTTTTTTTTCTCATTTTCCATTGAGTGATCTCTTTTCAGTTGTTCCCTTCAATATACTTTTTAGAAAACAAAATAGAAGAATGTTGAGGTGCAAGTTTGTGAATAATGTGTCCTTTTACTGGGAATAAGACAATGCAAATTATGCTCTGTGGTTTTGAGTGTGTTTTAACTTCTTACCTACTCCCAATGCATACAGTGGATGGAGCACACACTGCTGATAACGAAAACTGAATACTTAGTAGAGAATACACAGTGTTTTGAGAGTTTTAAAGGCTAGCCCGACATTTGTATGGTAGAGTTTTCCATTTGGAGGAAAGAAAAATTATAAATACATCCAGTGATGTCCTCTTGAACTTTTAAGATCAGTTTGTTTCAAAGGCTTTGCTTTCATATAGGAACTGTAGTTAATAGTAGAATATGAAAGAAGTATCCATTTGAACTGGAAAAAAGGAATAATACCTTCTTTATTAAAAGAATAGAACCCCCAGATATGTTCCCAAACTAGAAGAAGCCACAACTGCTACTCAAAAAAAAAAAAAAAGCCCAATGCTTATAGTACAAAGATGAAGTCCGTCAAGTTTGTCTCCTTCACTATAAGTTGCAGAAATTTCATCCATAGGTGAGGTTAGATTTGTAGGCACTGTGCAAGAACAACCAAGGAGTAGTGTTGCTTGTCCAACCTCACAGGTAACTGTTTGGCACTGATAGGAGAGCTCAAGTCTTAGTTCTTAGTTCTCACAGCAGCTTCGTGACGGTATAGCTCTAAAGTATACAGAAATCACTTCTCCCAGAATCACCCAAATGATGTATTATAGGAAAGTTCAGATTGGATAATATCAAAGATGGGTTAAAACCGAGTATAACTTTTGAGAATAGACCCAGGATATTTCTATCTCAAGAAATCGGTGTGTTTGTGGGGTTTACATTTTTACAACATAGTAAGAATGCTGATATTTCAAATAATGATCAAACTTTTGGTGATCTGTCGCATCTGAAGCTTTCTAATATGCTTACTCTCAGATACACTTGTTCTCAAATTTTACCATATGAAGCTCTTCTATTTTACTGCTTCTCAATAGCAATTTTTGCAAAATAGTATATGTTTAAATGCAAATATGAAAAGTCTACTTTCTATGTTATTTTAGTCAAATGCAAATTTAAATGCATATTACTTATTTTACTTTTTCCTTATCTATTTAAATATAAAGCAAGACTGTTTTATAATTCAGTGCATATTAAAGTGATTTTCCTGAAAAAAATTATGGTGCTTCTTAATTGTAGCATTGTTCACATGCCAAAAGGAAAATTAACTGAATAGTATAAAAATTCAATGCAAACCAATGCTATACCTATGTTTATATTCTGCCAGGTATACTGAAAAGTAAAAACAAATTTAGCGCCTTAATAGTATTAATGTATCCAAAGTGAAAATTTTAAAATCTCACATCCGTAAGGGTTAATGTCTCTGAGGTTCCTCTGTAACAGCATGTTTTTGAACTTTAATAATCTGATTTACATAATTTATGTAGTATCATTTATTAAAATATGTAAAGGTAAAAAGAAAATATGTAGTTTCATGTTAAATATATTTTATCAGTACAAAATACATGCATAGCTCTGAAAAAATGCTTGAGGTTCAGCTTTGCAAGGTGACCTTGACCTACACATTCATGGAAATTAAACTGTATAGCATCATAATATGTTTCCATGGTAACTATTTTTAGGCTGAAAGTAAACAATTGAATCTTATAACAAAATTGCCCTTCACCAGTTTCAGACACATAACTGTGTTTTTTATATACAAAGCTTGAAAATTCTTTAATAATTGCTATTTTTATCTTTACTCATGCTGAACAATGAGAGGAATAGAGACTGTCTCTGGCTGTATTTATCAACAAGCTGTATGTGGCTAACCAAGCTTAGACAGGTAAGTGTTGTCAAAGGAAGTAGAGATTAGAGTTAGCTATCTTTCAGGTTTCAGGTGAAGAACTTTAAGGCTAGGATCGCTGGGGTATGAAATGGTACTATGTGTGAAATCATAGCCATTCTAGATAATTAGAATGAATTCTCTTGGATAGTAATGACTCTTAATTGCAAAAACTATTGAATTTTCAATTTTATGTTTATCAATTACTAGAAGTAAATAATTCATTGTACAATACGTAGGGGATTTCCAGGTTTAATTTTCTCTTTTATTTTCGTGTGTGTGTGTGTGTGTGTGTGTGTGTGTGTGTGTTTGTGCATGTGCATGATCCTGTTTATCCAGCCAATAGACTTCACACTGAACCAAATCCGCAGGCCATTTTCTGTTCTTCTCCATTTTGAGACAGGATCCCAGTTTTTCAGGCTGGGCTTCAAGCTTCTGACTTTGGTTCTTAATCATGAAACTCTAAAAGCCAAGTTTCAAGATTCAATGATCTAAAATTCCTCCAAGTTTCTTAACTTATCAGTGCTCTTACAGAAATGTCCAGATACTAGACGAAAATAATAAGATTTTCCTACTTTCTAAATAAGACTTTTAATGAATAAAATAAAAGACTAAGGGGAACTCTTCCACTAGCATATAAAAACATAGGCAACCACTTCTCAAAATGTCTAGCATTTTCAGCTGATCTGTTATTTTCCAAACATCCAATCTGGGACTTTGCTCTTGGAGGACACAATGAGTTTTGTAATAAAAATGGGAAAATTGTCAACTTCAAGATTAACTGCCCCCTTTGGATAGGTTGTCTTCATTTATGTAACCATAAATTTATTTCATTTATGAAATACATAAATTTCATTTATGAAAGCCAACCTTGGTACATTTACATGTCTGAGCATTATCTCATTAACACTGCAATGCACATTATGCTGAGATAGAATCCTGCTTCCATATTTTAACCCTCACTGCTACCTTCTTTGAACCTATTCTAAAGTAGGGCTCCAGAGTCTTTAACACAGCTTTTATCCAACGATGGGGCCTGTGGCTCTTTTTCTTGTAATCTGGAAGGGTCTTTAATATGCAGCAACAGTACAGGTATAAAAATTTTGTTCTAGAGATAAAATGATGATTTCTCCAGACTCTGAGCTGACAAGCTAATAGGACCACACTCTAGTAGTGTGTGTATGTGCAGTATGTAATGAAAGGTCATCTTACATGTAAAAGGTATGATCTTTTTTTTTCATATAATACTTATGATCATGGTGTCTAATTATTTAGCACTCTTCCCATTGAGAGTTGAATTCTATGGCTTTCCCACCACTCTTTTCAGAATTTGACTCATAAAACATACTGAAAATGAGATTGTGTAATGTCTACAATTGAGTCGTAAACTGGGATATATTGCTTCAGCCTTATTGTCGGGGAAAACTTGCTTCAGATACTGTATCAACGTTCTTATTGCTAAGACACAATTTCTGATGCCCACAACTTGAAGCGAGAGAGATTTAATATGGCTTATGGCTTCAGGAGATTCAGTTCATTGTGTACTGGTTCCCAAGCAAAAACCTCATGACAGAAGGGCAGAAGAGAGCAGCACTGCTCAGTCCGTGGTGACTGGATATTGGAGCAACAGAACAGTGCCAAACAAGAAGGGGAGAATGTCCGTATTTAGACCTCAATTTCGCTTTTCTATGATCTACTCAGACACGTCCAAAAGTGTGGTTAACATCTTGGTTGACTCAGAAGCCAAACAACTAAGGTAACCAATACATCCCACTCATTCCCTAGCATACCCAAACACACCTCCTTAAACCTTATTTAAATAATCATGAAATCACAATTCAGACCAATTTAATACAAACATCCCACAATTTCAACCTAAAAATATATTAATGCCTTTCCAAAATTCTCAACAGTTCCAGTACTCCTCAAAAGATAAAATATAAAATCTCTTGTGGCATTCAAGGGGGACTCTCTACCCTTAGTCCCTTTGACCCCTTGTAAAACAGCAACAACGACAACAAAACAAAACAAAAACCAAACAAACAAAAAGATTACACAATGGCACAGGGAAAACACTCCCATTTCTTATAAAAGAGTAGGGAGAGAATAAAGAATTGCATCTAGACAAGATCAAACTCTGGCAGAGAAAAGATTGAAGGTTACAGCTCCAGATCTGACATCTGGGAGTCAGGGTAGTGACCTTCAGAGGACAAGGTTAGCCCTAAACTACAGTGTGCTAGCTGCAGCCCACGTGGCCTGTCTCATAGCCTGGTTCTATACAAAGCCTGCAACTTTCCTAGGCAAATATTTTTGATGCCTCCAATTTCCTAATTTCGTGGGATCTCCAATGGATTTTTGCCTTCATTCTCACAGCCTTGCCCCTTATCTACTCAGAAGTATATTGTCTGGCCTCTAGGACTTACTTTGAAATCTGGGAAGTTTCCCTGATTTCACAACTCTTCCATTCTGTATGTAGGTAAAGCCAACATCATATCAATGATGCCCAAGTCTGCCACTAGTGTGGAAAGTACCAGGGCCCCTTGGTTCATGACAACAGTGTCTTTAGTGGGTGGATCTCTAAGCATAGTGACCTGAACCCAGTGAAGTAATTCCCTAAAAGGATCCTCTTGAGTATGGGATCCAGGGACACCTATCTCAAATAAAAGTTTGCTCTTTTGGGAGCTTGGACCTCAGCTGGGTGGAGTCCTCTGTACTACTGAGTGGCTCCAAAGCATGTCTCTCTACAGTACTTGGTTTCTTTTCTTTTCTTTTCTTCTATTGTCTTTTCTTTCTTTTTCTTTTTTTTTCTTTCCTTTTTTCTTTCTTTTTTAAAAAACTTTCTTTCTTTCTTTGGCAGGGTCTTGCCCATAGTCTAGGCTGTTCCTGAGCTCACTATGTAGCTTAAACCTTGCTCAAACTTCTGGCAATTCTCCTGCCCCAGCCTCTGTCAGTACTAAGATTGCAGAAATGCATCACCATGAACCAACATTTTGCTTACTATGACACAGTCTCCTCTGCTTAGCAATAGTCAGTGGGGTTATCCAACAAACTTTTCATCTTACTCTTCTAGTTGCCTTAGCACTTAAGATTCACGGTGATTCTAGAAAGTTCCACAAATAAAAGCAAGACCAATTTTTAACTCCTTTGTCATCATCTTCTTTTAATTTAAATTTAGTCTCAGGACAGGTTTCCTTATTTTTCTTACATTTATTAGTTTTAGAAGATTCTGCTTAACAATCTTTTTAAATTTTTAATCTTACATGCAATATATAGATATACTTTTCTTTAAAATAGCTGCCTCAGGACATCAAGGAGATGGAAGAACCTCTAAAATAAAGTATTGAAAACTAATTAACTAACTTCATTCTACTTTTATTTTTTAACTATATTTCAACTTGGGAAAAAAATTTGCTGCTTGGGAATGAATACTATTCTTATCTTTCTTCAATTTTCTAAAATAAACTCTCAGTGAAGCTTTAAAAAATATAAAACCTATTTGTAGCTTGGGCTTTTATTAGAGTTGCATTTGAAGAAAAGAGAAAATTAGAAAACTAGAACAATATTCGATGAAGGCTCTAGAATTCAGAGAATTTTTGCGTTCATTTGCATCCAACTTTTACTGTTATTATCTAGTTTTTATTCTTATAAGCCTGCCACAAAAAATATATGATCCCTAGTAATGCACTCAACATTGAGTACTAAATGCTATAAACATAAAGCAGAAGTTAGCAAGAATTTTAGCTGGCTTAGGAAGGCTTGAAAATATTTTTAAGAAAATTATTCTTAAAGAACATGTCATAATTTCTCCATCATCTCCAAAATCCCTAGAACAAAAGATATGATGGCATAAAAATCAAAATCAGTACCATTGGAAAATAATAGACAATCTTGTAGAATAAAACAACTTCAGGACGGTGGGTGTAGCACAACAGTAGAGTGTTTCCCTTGAAAATGTTAGACTACACCAAACACCAAAAAAATAAATAAATAAATAAACCTAGATTCTTAGCAAAAGAAGGAAAGAAGATTCTAAACTGAAGAAGAAAAACACAGCTCAACATCAATACATCAATATTACTTACTTTGATACATCAATAATACTTACATCAATATTGCTGCGAAATTGCACCAGCAATAAGGGTTTTATGCCTAACATGCACTCATCATAGATGCAAGCGTACGATATCTTACGTTAAGATTAATCGGGGTATCCTAGAAGGTGTGGACACATCCTTGAAACATCCCTCAACACTCATGCCATTGTGGTTTTAAATCACTTTTAAATCGTCTTTGTATCTTGAATTGCAAAACAGGTAAAGGAAGCCTTGAACATCTGGCTATTTCATATGATAACAAGAGATAAAGAATGCAAAAATCACTTATAATCACTTGTCCATTTTGAGTAATAGCTGTGTTCTCCAAAAATCCTTTGGTGAAATCTTGCTTCCAGTTTGGCAAATGAGAAAGTGGGGCTTTTGGGAATTAGAACATGAAAGTGACCTACAGTGAATGAGTTTAATGTCTTGTATGAAAAGAATCTTAGGGAGCTCCCTTCTTTTTCTTTCAGATAAAGGGGGAGACTGCATTCTAAAATTAAAACAAGGCCCCTATGTGAAACCTATCATGCTAGAAACTTATATCAAGTTCTCAGCCTCTAGAACTGTCATAAATACATTTTGGTGGTCTATGACCTCTGCACATATTGTACTCCGTTTTAAATTAATGCCAACCAATGGGAAAAGAGAAAAGATACTTGTCAATGATCATCTTCTTCCCCCATTTTTATGTAAATGCTGATGTCAGCCTCTCTCTCTTGCACCCATCACCACAACCAACCTCACATGGGCCAAGGAGAGTGAGTATGTGATAAGCATGGATTCAGTTATAAAGATGAACACACAACCAACAATGACCACACATTGAAGGAAATCTCACATCAAGAAAAGAAACTTCATAAATGTAGACATTCCCAAATGTGGAAAAAAATGAAAAGAGAACATTGAATTCATACTGAAAACATCAAGTTGTGATTAAAAAAAGAAGACAACATGAAATTCTAGGTTGGAAGAAGGCTGGCTGATTCAGTAAAAATTAGAATATAATTTTTAACCAATGATGTACCTAAGTCATCTGAGAGAGCCAATTGGGTGTCACAAATAACAACATACAAACATACACACACACACACACCCACACACACACACACGTGCACACGCACACATATACAGATCTAATGAATCCATTATAATAAAATCTAAATCTACCAGCAGTTTTAGAAAGTTCCAAAAATTTCCAGATTGTGGCAGAAAAAGTGAATTAAAAATATAAATAAATATGAGGCAGTTTGTTATTATACTGTCCTTTACTAAATGTCTGTTTGTCTAATAATTTGTGGGTCAAGTTCCCAATCCATGGTGGGAAGGATTGAAGTCACAATCTGTAGCGTTACCTGGAGCATCTGAGAGATAATCCAGTGTGGATGAAGAGACATGTCTGATAGCATTGGTGTTTTGGAAGGATGAAGAAGGAAAGGCCCTAGGTCTCTTTGGACGATATGTAGAGACAGTGAGAAGATAGCCATCTGCAAGTCAGAAAGAGCACCATTGCGGGATCCCAGTGATGATGACACCTTGCCATCAGACTCAGAGTCTTTGGGATTGTGAAAATAGAAATATTTGGTTAAGCCATTGGGATTTTGTTAGGGTTAACTAAGATAACTTTTTATCTACAATAATCTCAGAATGCAATCAATCAAACAATAGACTAAATTTTGTAAAGACTTTAAATATATCTGTAACAAGAGGATACAAGGCATTTCAGATATGCTAGAATTCCATAATTTTATTCCTTAAAATGAAAAGACTTATTTCTTAAAATGTTATCAGAGAAATATTATCAGAGGAAGCAGCTGCGGTTGTATAACATTACAAGTATGATTAAACCAGCTGAATTGTTCAGTAAAAATGAGTTAAAGCAGAAAAAACACATATTTGACATCAATTTTACCACAAGTTAAAATATTATTAAAGGATCAATTTAATTGGACAAAGACCATGAATCTAAGAGCTAAAAGGAATAAAATAAGAAAAGGTGAAAAATACATTGAGGATAATTAAACACACTTGTCACAGAATACTTGAAGCCAATAAGGAAAAAAAATTAAGATTGACAAAAGGTTAGAGAATAATATTGCAATCAAAAGCTACTGAAAATATATTAAACTTTGTAACCCATAAACACACACAGTGATGCCCCTTTTCCAAGCAAATGAAACCAGAAATGGTCATATTCTAAACTGAAAAATGTCACCAACATTAAAAGAGTTAATGTCACAATGACCATTTTTCATGACGTCATGCAGCCTACCTATAGATCAGAACCCAAAATTAGTTAAAAATGTATATATATATATATATATATATATATATATATATATATATATATGGAAATTAATACAAACATACAAATACACCAAACTATAATAAATTCTATAACTATAATGTTTTATTTGCCACATACTTTAATTGAAGTTATAATTTATTTGAAAAATTAAAGAAGCAAGTGAAATGTATGGAAAATATGCAGTCTTTCTATAAATAAACCAAATTGTCTCAAAATCACAAGCCTGAACAGACAAGTAACTCCAGGATACATTAAAATGGTAATAAAAAGTAAACAGACACAGATTTTTTAGGAACAAGTGATATCTAGCTCTCAAGGAACAAATAACTTCTGCCTTATAAAAACTGTTTAGAACACAGAAAAAAAAAAAGGCAAGACATTCTCCAAGTCATTTTGTGAGGTGTATTTAAAGACAACTTTACTGTTGTCTTGGGATTTCAGCAGAAGTTGGGAGGCTGGAAAACAATAGTTGGCAAACTTGTGCTGCAGAACGTACTGGATTCTGTGAACACTCAAAAAAGATTTAGCTTGTCAACAACTTACTGCCTGAAAACTGAGACTCAGGTGGGCTGGTTAGATGTTTTCTTTAGTGAAGCTTTCTCTGGTAAAAATGCAAAGTACCCTGTGGCTTCTCTACCCATGTCTTAAGGGAGAAGACATCCAGAAGCTTCATGTGGACACCTTGCAGAGTGGAGCACTTGGAAGATGAGCACCTGCTTCCAAAAATTGGTGGGATAAGGATTACTGAGTTCCTCTGTGGACTGAATCCAGTTGGAAATCTAGCTGTAGTCAGCTTGAAATTCATTCTTTTCATGAAGGCTATCAGGAGGAATGAGGTGTCCATATAGTAGAGTCGGTGTATTAGAAAGCAAAATTTGCCCAAGGGTCCATGAAAACACTGCTCACAAGGTAACATCAGATATCAGGTATCTATCGTAGACAAAGTGCTGATTATCACATAATTTTGAGCAAGATACAAATAAGACTTAGCAATATCCACCTAATTCCTCCTGCTCCTTGAAACTGACCCTGGAGAGACCCCAAAGTGAGACCCACTGAAGGGGAAGGGGAAGCCATAGATTAAGGAAACAACGGGCCACTTCTCAGTGCCTTCAAACGAATAAAAGATTCTAGCTTGACTATGAAACTTAACTGAACATATAATAAGAGACCACATCCTACTACATAAAAGCAACATGGTAAATCATGGGCTCTGCACTAAATCGTCCTGAACAGTTATATGGTTTCATCGTTACCATGTTCACTCAGTATACCAGTGATGCTACAATCCTGATAGCCTAATGTGAAGACAGATGATGAAAGAAGCAAGAAGAATATGTGTTCAATAAGATAATGGTAAATCAAATGGGAAAAGAAAAGCTTATAGTAACATAGAAAAATACATCTCTAATAATAAAGAGATGTCTCAAAATTGTCGAGTATGCATATACTCCCTAAATCTACACAGGCATTCTCTCTCTCTCATATATATATATATTCTACATATATTCTATATGTCCAGTAAGTGTAAACTAAAGCTAAGCAGCTAAAATGGAACTAAAACCAAAACACACACACACCATAGAAAATATTAAACTATTGGAAAAACTTCAACACATCTTGTTCATCAGTATAACCTGAAACCATTCTATCAATATAAGACTGGACACATATTTGAATTTACTCCAGCAACCATACAGAATTTCACTTGAGTTTCCAGACGCCTGAACCAGACAACAAATCAGCAAATTTTAAATATCGAGATAACAAATTTAATGTTAAATTTCAGATAAGGTATAATTACCTTCTAAGAAACTCAAGCAAATCAACAAGAAAAATGCAGCCAAGGAGACTAGGACAAAACCAGATCATAGAAACATAATGATTCTTACATTCTTTATATGTAATAAAGCTAGTGAATATAGGAAGTAATAGAAGAAAATATTCTTTATGAAATAACGACTTTAAAGTGCTTAAAATATGCACAGAGCCAGTAAAAAGTGCAACTTTTTAAACATGAACTGAAGAAAAAATTTAAGAAAATTTAGTTAATGCAATAGGACTATGATTGTAATGGGAAAGAACTCATAAATCATTGAATCATTAATCAATTAAGCAAATAGTTTTCATGTGACTTAAAAACTATTACTGAAATACATATGATGTCACTTTTTAAGACTTGCCAAGGGAAGAGTTAAAACTATAAGGTTAATAGGAAAGGGAGGAGAGAATCAGAGAGGTGGAGACACACACACACACTGAAAGAGAGAGAGGGGAGTTATGTTCACACATGACAAGATATTTCAATTTCATAAATTCAATTAGTCAAAATTAGTCATCTTAATATGGAAATGTGTAAGCTGACCAATTCATCACAGCACATAGCCCAGAAATAGATCTGTATATATCAGAGAATTTAGCAGTGATAGAGTGTTTCTGATTAGTGCAAAAGTGTGCATTGTTCATCAAATATTTCCACAATAATTGATCTGTGTATGAAACATTAGAAACTTATTCCATTCGTTAAATTTCAAGACAGAGTGTAAGTGAAACCATAACTAACAAAGCTATAAGAAAATATGCTTTTGGCACTTAGGTAGAGAAGATCGTTGTATGACAAACATATAAAATAAATATTCAAAACTTTAGTACATTGAATTTTCTAAAGTGCTACAGCATAAAAGAGAAGTTAACAAGAAAAAACTTGTATTCCAAGAGAATACATTAGTAATATAAGCCAGTCTAAAGATCACTCTTCAAATTACAATAAATCCATAAATTCAAGAACATTTAAGCAAGCCAACAAAAAAAATGGATACTATCTATTAACAAGCAATTTGCAGAAAAGAATTAAAAAATATTTAAAAGCCTAAGGAAAACCAATTTCTTTTATGAGTAGCTAGGTTATTTAAATTAATAACAGAATATTCAATTTCAAGCATACAGAGTTTAGCTAGGTTTGCATTCTTACCTTTTGCAGAATTCTTAAGTAAAAATGCCCCTTGTTTAACACCCAGGAATTCATTTTTTGCATGGCCATTCAAAAACATTTATGCAAGGCGCACTCGCGTGCGCGCGCGCGCACACACACACACACACACACACACACACACACACTAGTTTAAGATGCATCCTAGTTGTAACAATGAAAGTTAAATAAACCCCTTTTAATAGCCATCACTGTAAAATAGCTAAATTAAGAATACAATTTCTACACTACGTTTTTGTAGTTGACAATTACAGTAATGAAATAGTAAACTTGAAATCATTCAGTAAGGAAAATATTTTGTTTATTTTTCTATGATAATCCAAATGCTTATTGAGGGAAATAAAATCTGGCAATGAGAAACTCATATATGATTCTTTAAGGATTGGGTATGCATTGTTCAAGAAAATATTTAAAGCCCTTTATCAAACTATGAAATATTTATTCCAAGTACAGTAATTCTTGATTTTATCTTATATCGAACATCCTTATCTATTATTAGTCAAAAATGAACTTCT
Source organism: Ctenodactylus gundi (assembly GCA_004027205.1). Classification (NCBI taxonomy): domain Eukaryota; kingdom Metazoa; phylum Chordata; class Mammalia; order Rodentia; family Ctenodactylidae; genus Ctenodactylus; species Ctenodactylus gundi. Next base: position 121,726 of record PVKB01002730.1, on the reverse strand, counting down.
GAAATTATGATGAGAGGCTTATGATTGTGAATAAGTCTTTGAGGCAAAATGGAAACAAAAGTTTCCGATGTTTGCTGCTGTGGTTTTGAGGAAAGCTATGAAGCAAGCAAACAAACAAACAAACAAAAGAATAGAACTGGGGCTTGGTTAGTAATAGTTACTCTTGGAGAATGAGGAAAGTGAGATAGACTGGGCGTTATTTACTCTTGATGTATCAGACATTAAAAATTTGCCACCAAGTCAAAGGACAGAGGAAAGGGCCTCTTCTGTGCCTAGGAGCCTTGGTTGCTTCCGCATCGTGGGCTCACCCTTCAGAAAGGGGCTGCGGCCCACGAAGAACTCCTGAACTGGAAGCTTGGGGAACTCAGTGTTACCTGGCAATCAAGGAGCTTTTATTACATGAGAACCATGTTAATCCAAGTCCAGCATTTGTAATGATTCTTCTGAACTTGGAGTATATGAACTTGGGGTAATCTGTATGAAGGAAACATACATTTTTATGCAATATTTTTATAGAAAGTATTTATTTTGAAAAGTTGAATTTTGGGGCAAACGATTTATAAAAAATATTTATTTTGGAAACTAAGTTCTGTAGTTTCAGAACTTAAAAAAAAATTTCCAGTCAAAAGGAAATTAAGAGCCACTTCTAGAAGCTTTTCATTGCTGCTTAAGAAAAATCACCCATCCTCTCTCACCCACTGTATCTCTTTTCCTCTCCTCCCTTTTCTTCGTCTTTTTTTGCATATTCTACCCCTACCTCCATCACCCTGTTTGACGGGTTTCCTCCTCTTGTCTTTCCTCATCTTCCCTTTCTATCTATCTACTAATTACTATTATTAATTACCCTCATTATTGTGCTGGGAGTCAAAGAGCCTCACATAAGCTAAGCACATTTTCATATTCTCAGCCACTGTCACAGCCCTCTTTTTCACCTTCCCTGTTCCTCTTGCTATCCCCACATCCCTTTTTCCTCCTCCTCCTCCTTCTTTCTTCTAGCTTCTTTCATCTCTCCAGTTTCAGAGTCTAACGTGCGGCCCTCTCTGGAGCTTTCTCCCCCCTCCTCCAAGCCTTCCCGGAAGCACTTGCTGCCCTGTTGCCTGTGTACACCTGGGGTGCCCAGCAGAGCAGGGACTGTCAGCTGTCCAGTAGTGAGCATAGGGAAGCTGCTGGGTACTGGACTTCTGCCCCACCTTCTGTAGGACCTATCTTCAAGAACTTTCAAAAGGCACTCAGGACTGCAGGCCCGGGACTCCTGCACTTTGTGAGGCTAAGGATGATTGCAGTTTAGAGTCCTGCCTGGGCCTCTTAGGAAGACGCTGTCTCCAGTGGCAAAAAAAGGACTAGGGATGTATCTCAGAGGAAAAGCTGTGACAAAAAAGGTGATAAAGATCATTCAAAAGACAAAAATCCCTATTGGCTTTTGCTTTCTTTCTTTCTCTTTTTTTGAGTCAGGGTCGCTATGTACTCCAGGGTAGTCACATTCAGGGCAATCCTCCTGCCTCAGGTTCCCATGTGCTGGGAGGGGAAGCACTTGTCACTACTCTTGGCTTAGTTGGTGCTCAGGAATTGAACGTGGGGCCTTTTGGTTGTTAGGCAGGGGCTGTAACCACTGTGCAATTCCTCCAGCCTCCCTGCAACAAATAACGGCCAGAAAAGAACAAGCAATAAACAAAAGCTGTGACTAAATCTAAAATTCAGAAGTTCTGTGATCAATTTTCCCTAAAACACACCATATATCTTGTTGTTTAATAGGGAAGGGACAGATGTGAAAGTATTTGTGGATGATTAAAAGAACAGCATTAGGCATTTCTTATCTTGAAAACACAAACCTTCGCTTTATAAAGAATAGGTTTATAACTGCTACATAAACCTAGTACAGGTTAAGAAAATTTGGCCGATCTATATTTTTCTCCATGTGCCTGTTCCGGGTGTTATGGCCATTATACTGACTCACATGACTGTGGGGTTTCAAGGTTCTCTTTTCTTCCTTTCTTCTTTGGAAATGTATTATTAAATACAATGCTACTGTTTACTTTCTACTGCTAATTTTAACATACATGTGTATACACGTCAACTTAAAGTTTAGATTTTTATTGAATTATAAATTCTCTTTTTTTGAGATAGAATTTCTGTCTGCAGTTGAGGCTGGTCCTGAATACTCAAGAGTCATAGATTTTCTTTACATACCATTACATGATATCAAAATGGACATCTCTAATTTGAGTAAACTACCCACTTTAAAGTAAAAACAAATAAATAAAAATAAAAGATATCTCAAAGCCTGATTTAACTGCCATTTCCTTTAGTATCATGTTGTGTAAGGAAAATGTATTCCAGTCACAGTAGCAAATTTGGAAATGATTTCAAAATTACTATGTAGATCATGGCAAACTTCTGATTCTGACAGAAAAAAAAATAAAAAGAAACAGGAAACTTGGACTTTAAACAAATCCACAATAGCTTTTCCACCATGCTTGTACATTTGATACAAAACTCTGTTCAAGTTGTATTTTGAATGTCAAAGAGAAAAATGATTCTATATAGCAATACTTGTTCAACAAATGTAGACCCTTATCAAATCATCTATTTGGGCATTTATTGAAATGTCTTAAAATATAATGAATGACATAGTAGTGAATGATTACTTTATTCATTGTGCCCTCGGCACTATGTACTGTGATTCTACTGCAGGAGAGAAAAAAATTCAACTATCAAAATACTTATTGCAAGAGTGTGGTATTCTCAGATAGTTTAACGGCAATGTTAACACAGAATGTCAGTATAAATTGTCAAGGTTTTAAGGTACTATATTAATGTGATACACAAAAAAGCTTGTATTATATACTGTACAATGCTGTACTGTCAATTCAAAGGCTTATTTTCAAAGAAGATAATTTTGAATTGTATTTTTGTCTCCGTGCTGTGACAGCCTAAACTGAATATATTCTTTCCTTTTCATTCTAAAAATGAGACTTATGTCAGTTCATCCGAACAGAATGGAAATGGAAAGCATCCCAGGGAGTTTAGGACTATATTATAGTCTAAATTAAATATCCATTTTTTCTCTAATGTGAATATGGTTTCCTGGCTGCAGAGAGTTAGAGTTCAGCTAGAGCCGGAGCTAATTTCTGTTCTCTGCTCCTGGAACGCCAGAGGCAGAACATTCACCACTCTATCAGGCAATATTCCCATAAAGCTAATAGATTTAGCAGAATGAAGAAGTAATATGACCTCTAAAATTGAAAAGCTTGCTGGCAAAGTAGGAATACCATAACCGTGGGATTTCCCAGGCTAGGGTCCCCAGCCAACTCTCAGGAGTTTGGAGCTACAGAGACCACCTACTGAGAGCCAGGTTTTGCACAGTGAAGAATCCCTGATGTCTTTGCTTGGTCACTCGGTCAGGCTCATAGAATAGCCTGTGGGATCACTAAAAACTGACAGAGGGACGGATGAGTAAGCAGTGACCATTGACATCCCAAGATCAACAGGAAGTGTGCTCCAACTGATGGGTGTTTTTCAATACATATAAGGATTCCCCTTTCTCTCCTAGGTGATGTGGACTTTAATATAATAGCAACATTTATCCTCTGGTGGTATTGTTTACATTCCTACATATAAACAGTTTAAATATGAGATTTTGCTGAATGACACAGTCATCTTGAATAAGCCATCGTAAGAAAATAATGTTGAGATTTTTGCTTTGAGGTAATCACCACATTCCATCAAGTCAGGCAATTTAGGATGATCACTGTGAGACTGGGATGGAGCTACACCCATCTAACAGTCTTAATCCAGGCTCAACCACATTATATTTGACAATCAGCTTATATTAAAGGCAACTGAAGAAAGATGCTTCATTTACAGCTTTAAAATATTAAACATAAATTAACCCCCATGTAATGTAATAGCTACAAATGTGAATATACCTATGAGATTTATGTGTGTTTGTCTGTTTCCATTTATTGAACGACAGGATTATTAAATGAAGCAAAATTGCAAGTAAATCCTTTAGTTAAAAATAGATTAAACTATAGCAAACAAAGGCGCAATGAAAGCCGTCATTCCACATAATTAATTTCTTTGAGCCTGAACATCATTGTTAGATTTTCCATTCTTAATGCAACACTAGTGGAGGCCATTTCTGCCAACAATTTAAGTAGGGATAGCCAGTTATGGTTAAATGTTTCTCTTTAATTATAGAACTAAATGGATGTGACAGTGGGAGTTAAGGGGGACGAAGGAGGGTGCAAGAGGACCAAGAAGGGGTAGGGAAAGGGGAAGGCATTGCAACGCTGACGGGATATATTTGTGTACAAAATGTTTGTGCTAGACCTGGAGGAATAGCTCAGCAGATAAAAGCTTGCCTTACAAGCTCAAGGCCCTGGCTTTGACTCCCCAGTACCACATAAGTTGGGCATGGTGGCGCACGCCTGAATCGCAGCACTCTGGAGGCAAGGCAAGATATTGCTATGAGTTTCAGACTAGCCCGGGCTACATAGTGAGCTCAGGATCGACCTGGATTAAATGGCTAGACCTCACTTCAATAAAAAAATAATAAATCTCAAGCTCGATTTAAATATTGTGTATCATATATGTAAATTAAAAATGGAAACACATTTGAAAAATAGTTTGGTGAAGCTTAATTTTAGTACCTTCGTCATGAATGTTTAGGTTATTTGGAAATCGAATATGCAACTAAGAATTTTGCTCTGTTTTATGAGCAAACATTTGACACTCTTTTAGTCAACCTCAGGGTGCTTGATTTAAAGCTCAATTATCTGCACCTGTGAGATGTGATATTATTTTTGTTGAAAAGTCTTTGCACTATTCACAGAGATATTGAAATTTTGGCTATGCCTATGACATTTTTGGTAATGAGCACGACATTAGAGTACCCAATTATTATCATGGCATTATGAGTGAAATTTAATGAATACACATATGTGTTCTACTTATTCAAGAGGAAATGAATTTTAGTACTAAAATAATTGTAAGTGCTATAATAAAATATTAACATAATAATTAGAACACGGAAGTTAGATATGGCCCAAATAATTAAGGATTATTCTATGATTTGTTTTATTTATATTTCAAATTTATTACTAACTGCATCTTAATTGGGATGGTTTAACTGCAGGTAGATTAATCCTGAAATATAAAAACAGAAACACACACACATTCAAAACTGTTTTAACTAGATCTCAGAGAGAAAAAAAAAAGCTTAAAGGAATAAATGAGCAAAATAATTTTTATACTTCACCTGGATACTGTCACAAAATTCTATTTAATGAATTCAGCATCAAGAGATTTTGTCTTAAGTTTAGTATTAACAAAGGGGAGAGCATTATTAGTTATGTACCTGCTAGAATGAAAAGCCAAAAGATTGGAAACTTTACTATGTGCTGTTGTACAAAATTTGAAAGACAACTAAAGAAAATATTAAACTTTTTTTTAAAAAGCTGCATTTGCATGCTAGTACCAACTGATGGCTGTCTAATTTATGCTTTATTAAGGTATGTGGATTTATATGTCTATCTATTGCCTTTTTGAGACCAATTCTATTAGCAGCTGTCATTTAGAATGCCCGGGAGATACCAGGCAGTTTATTAAAGTGTTTATTTTACTAAAAGGGAATCTGATCAGTAGCTCTTTTTCCACTGTTGTTATGAGGGTGAACATGCATTTTCTGCAGATTAGATTTGGGAATAACTTATCTTGGTAGTAGATATAGATTTACCTTTATTGCTTTAATATATCAAAGGAGTAGGCTTTTAAAAGTTGTTTAATAAAAGATGTCTGCAAAAAGTGCAAAGAAGAAGGTGCATTTGGTCAGGGATAGTTCCCAGGAGAACAGACTGGAAGCATGCCTCCCACCCCTAAGTCTCCTTTTTATTGTCTTTTTTAGTCTTTATAAGCACAAACATTGAAATTAGAAAATACAGATATCTTCAGAAATCTAGATTTCTATACCAAGTTCCTTCTGCATGACTTGTTTTGTTACTATCAGGCATAACGCCAAGCTCAAGGGAAATGTGAGTTTATTTTTCTTTGCTAAAGGGGATAAGTAGGGGCTTGGACAAAATAAAGGAATAGAAACTTCTGTTTCGATACTCGTAAATCAGACACTCTTAGATACAAAATGGAACTTCCAGTTGACCCCAAATATTTCAGAATATAACACTACAATGCATACTCTAAGTTGGAATATCACCTTTCTTCAAAGAAATCTCTATTGTGGAGGTTGCTTAACTCAAACATCTATTGTCAGCAAAGGTGACTGTGCCCTTATTGCAGACTTTTTATAGGCCAAGTGTCAGGTCAAGCGCTGTCCCTTCCAGCTATTATCCTTTGCAGATAACACCTCTAAGGAGTGTGTATGTACTAGTCGCTGTCAATTTCTATGTCATACTTTACCTGATTTCGCAATCTCTTTTTGTGCTAACTGTCTCCTTTCTCTATCCTGTAAGGACTCAAAATTCGAATATGATATTTCCCAAAATGTTACTTACAACGACAATGACTTGTAATTTACTAGTAATCTTATCTTGGGGATGATATCAAGTTTCCATTGATAAGCTGAGTTTCCGTTGCGGTAGAATATGGCATATTGTTTACATACGATTTCAAATATCCTGCTTGTGTAAGCTCTCACCCCTTATCGCTGAGCCATTTTCTCCTTCCTCTCCTCTCCTGCTGTCCCTTCCTATGGATTCCTTCATCTTTGATTAGAATCCGATCTTCTCATGACTGGCTTAGTTTATAGTTTTCCTCTTTTCTTATGCTCAGATCTTTAAAAGTCTTTATAATTTTTATACAGAAGATTTCAACTTTGTTGTTTTTTCTCTATCACAATTTATAAATAAATATATGCACCCAATGATCTGTTGCATTTTTTATTATTGAACGCACACATGCACAAAACTTTTAATCTCGTATTTTGAGGGCTAGCTGCATCTACTTTTGATTCCAATATTTAGTTATAAGGCAAGTTAGTTGTTGACCGATTAAAAACTAAATTTCTCTAAATTTCTACATATTTAGACTAACAGAGTTGCTCACAATCAGCAGAGAATACGGTCCAGAGAGACGGAAAGATTAGATCAGCTAATCCAGCATCACAGGCCTTTTGGAGATTGGATTGAACATCTGAACATCTGAACATCTCTACCCTACCTAGACCTACTCTGTCTGTTTTAGTCTTGGGCAGATTTCCTAAGTGATTTTCTCTGATAGGATCTCCACATTACTCAATTATCTGCATAGTGAATTAGCCATTTGAGAATTTTCATATTAAGACTGGGATATTTCAGATTGTGTGAAGTCACCTAGCATAGAAAGTGACCCAAGGGCATGAGCCCTGTGTCTATGAAAAAGCATTGTTCCCAAGAAGACACTCTTTCTAATCCACACAGTCCTTCTGAATCTTGCTTTTGGCCTTGAATATTTCACCTGTCACATACCTATCGGTACTATCCGCTGCAACGAGTAATTTTGCTTCTTCCATTAGTTTTTCTAAACTGGAGGATGGCGAGAGAAATATGCCCTACATTCCTTTAAGTTTTTCATATGTTCAATTATCTTTTAAATGGTAAATCAGATTAACTATTAATTAAAACCTAATTGAAACCTGGCTTCATCCCACAATTCCCTCACATTTCCTGCATCATGCATACTTTCTGAATTTCCTAGAAATTACCACAATATCCTCTTATTTTTTTTCTGGTGTAGTTACTAAGTTGAAAACACCTTCTTAGGTAAGATTTCTTTTTGCCAGAGTCCCATGGCACTGCTGGCTTTGCTGTACTGGTAGCACTGTAGGTAATTAACAAGCTTTTACTTTCAGACTCAAGATAGCATGGGGGCGCTGCTTTACATACGCCAATATGCTGTAGCAAGTGAATTACCTTTTAAAGGCAATTCTGAGATTCGATCTGGAGATATATTCAGATGAGAAAAACAATGCTCATAAAATAGGTTTCTATCTAAAATAATATTTGAAGAGTCCACTAGAAATGACAGAACTCTCTTGTGTCAATGTCTGCGGGACCCACAATACACAACAGTGGTCTTCAAGCTTAGCTACAAATGAGAACTAACTGGAAACATTTTAAATTCCCAATTCTCAGGCTTCGTTCTCAGGTCATTTCAGCCAGAATCTCTGACGTGGATGGGGTGGTTGGATTTATGGCATAAGGATTTATTTCAAGCTTTTCAGTGGAGTATACTATCAAACCAAAGTTTAAAACACATAGTACGTACACGATTTTTGTCAAGATTTATGACAAATGCCATTTAGTAAGACAATAGGAGTTGTATAGTGCCTTTCTCATATAATTGCCCCAAAAGTAACCCTACTTTAATGGCCTACTGAAACTGAACCTTCAAATCGCTCTGAAAAGTCCACGGATGGAAACACAACCGTCTTAGCTGTTTGTTTACACCTATTATTCAATGTGACCCAACTCTTAAACACAGTCACGAGATATGTACAACATATATTTTCCTATGAAAGAGATCTTTGCTCTTACTAAGGCTCAGTTTCCTGCTACCTGTTTCCCACTTAATGTCATAATCTTTTGTGACATCGCAATTAATTCCTGCAGAGATGATTATAGCTGCACTGAGAGGATTATGATTTCAGTGAAGTGATAAACAGCAGGGACAGAATAAGATTTTTTATTGCTTCCCCAGGATTATTAGCTTGATAAAAACACAAGCCAAAAACTAAAAAATGAAAGGAGAAGACAAAAATGCCGCAGAGCCTTATAAAAAGTATTATTAAACTGTAGATGTGTGTGTGTGTGTGTGTGTGTGTGTGTGTGAAAGACCACTGATTTATTTTAAACAGTTTTCTGTTGATTGCCCAACTCAATTTCTTGCTTAAACAGCTAATGTTTTTTCAGCTCAGTCAAATGTTTTACAAGTGTTGCTTTAAATTAAGATTCCAAATGTACCTTGTGTTTAGATTTACCAGCATCATTATTGTGGCTATTGGCTGCCTCTGAATATTTTGCTTCACAATACTTTTAACCTTAAAACAAAGACTAAACACAATTAGTTTTTGTGAAATGCCCTTATTTCTATTACATTTCTCAAGAGTTGAGTGATGAAGCAAATTATTTTTAAACCCTATTATCTATTTTATTTATTTTTATTGAAGCATGTACTAATGTCCTTCCTTCCATGAAAAATAAATATTGACAAGGCAATGTGTAAAGGATGTATCTCTCTAGTCTCTCCTAAACATGTATTTTACCACTTAACTCACTAATCTGCCTGGGTATTATTATCTATCTGAGCAATGAGAAAATTAGAGCTATTATCTTAAGTGTGGTTTATAGTCACATCTCAAATTACAAAAAAAAAGGGGGGGGGGGTGGAAGAGACTCGAGCCAAAAGGCGCAATACAGGGTTAAGTATTCATAAATTTATATAACCTATCTCATTTCTCTTCAAGACCTCAAGCAAGATAAGAAATGTTCAGGTTGACTATTGGACAGACGACACTCAAAATTTAATTGTAAAATAAACCCCATTCTCACTTCTCCTCTCCATATGATTAGAGGTTACCAATAAAAAGATTTGTACAGCTATAACTTATCTAGGGTTTTCTAAGTCTTATTTGCCTGTAGACAGTCCTATTTTTTTATTTCCTTCAGCTGATAGTCTAAAATATCTTAGCATTTCAGGCACAGTGGAGTGAGTATGTATATGGGTATGTATATGTGCATTTTTCTCATTAGATTGCTTTTCAAATTTTTACTAGAAAACACATTATTTAATAGACTTACAAGCCAGAGTCAGGCATGAAGGATTCAAATTCAGATGGTATTTGTCTGTGTGTTACACCCACTGTTCTCAGAGAATTCAACTGCAATCATCACTGAAAGATAAATTAATATTACATTGTTGGAATTGCCCTTGAGACCGGCAATGAAAACAGAAGCTTATGAACAACTTGAGAAACCTACCAAATAGTGGCTTATAAAGCTATCTTTTTAAATGAGGAAAACTTTCCTCATAATTACTTGAACACAATTTTCATTTTGAAAGCTTCCCAGCTTTGAAAATGTCCTAAATTATAATTAATTGATCTGAATCTCGCCTTGATGGGAGAATCCAAGCAGATAAGATTAATTTCTTAGTCTCTAACTGTATAACTTACCCAAGAGCCTATTCAAAATTCTCAGCACTCATACCCCCATTGATTATAATCTATATAAATGATCTGTTTCCCAGCAAATCTACAGAGGAAGTACAACAGATACACAACTCAGTGGACTGGTGGGAATATACAGGGTGGATTCTCTCCACGTGGGCTATTATGAATGCTGATTTAATTATTTCTTTTAGAAGTTTAATACGTGAAAAGTTAACTTCTAGAAATGCTCAGACCATTGCCAGATGGCTATGAAAATTGTTTTTCATTAAACTGGATTGTTTAAATTTTCCAGGCCTTTGAATCCAAAGACAGTTTAATCATAGTCAAGGGGGAATTGTAGCTCTACAAAACTAAGCAGAACCCCCGAACCAGGGCTCTAATGATAATTATAATGAAATAAGACCGCATGATCTCAAGTCAGCCTCCAAGACAGTAATTGTAGTCATCTCGAGTCTGACAGGGAACTTCATCGAAGGCAAATCTTGTGGAAAATTCCTGGAGAATCTGGAAGAAACAAGAAGAGAAGACTATTCTTTGTAGAAGGGAAGGCTTGGCGTGCTGTGTTTGGGTAGGGCATGCCACAGAGATTGAATTATGATTTCAAATTTAATATTTCATTGCCCAATTAAGGAAATATATATCAAATACTAGTCCATTGTTAAACGTTTGGATATGAAGTCAAGTGGCCCGCCATCTAAGGAACATTTTTATCTGCATCTTCATAAGAATAGTTCTTGGATTGTCCCCAATTCTCAAGATATTTTGGAAACCTTTCTTTGTCAAACATTTTCAGAATCAGCTCCTAAACAGGGTAAGAAAATATTTTGTCACTTCAAATATAGATATCTTAAAAGCATGACTGAATCTTGCGGTTGGTGAGCTAGTTAATGATTTGTGAGGAACATGCAAAATAGGGAATTTTCAAGGGTAGGTAGCGGTTGCATAATACGTGGAATAAAAATAAATCTTTCAAAGCACAAGGTAATTAAACTGTGGCGTCCTCTGGCGTCCAGAGATACCTGGCAGTGTTATGAGAGACAAACATAGCGTTTGTATTTATGCAAATTTGCACAATCATTTTCAAGCAGAAAGTGAATGATTTCTCCTAGAAAAGATTTATATACAGACATGTTTCATTTTGTTGTGCTTTGCTTTATTGTGTTTCAAAGTTATTGCATTCAAATTAAAGGTTAATGACAACCTGGAATTTTGCGAGTCTGAAGGCACCCCTATGCTCTTGTATCTGAATTCCAACGACTGTCTTAGTTACTTTCTCAGTGAGGAAAGATTTATTTTAGGTCACAACTTCAAATGTTCTCTATCCACTTAGGGGCAGACTGCATTGGTAAAAGCACACGGTGGAGGTATAACCAGAGGAAAAGTGTTCATGGCACAGCAGACAGGAAGGGCAGAGCTGTCAACACGCTTCCAGGTCATGTCCCAGGAACACAACCCTCTGGGTCAAATCTCTGTGCTCTGCTCTGTCCGACTAGTGTCCAACATTTCGCAGCGCATACTTCCATAATATTTAGATATGCAAGGCTTTTGGTAGACATTCCAGATATAAAACATAACATCAACCTAGACACAAAGTTTTTCAGCTACCTGGATATCTCCTTATCAAACCCAGTAGACATAAAAAATAACCACCATACCACCAATATTCTCCCCTCCTAAAGACCATAACATGATTTTAATTGTTATTTTGGTGACAAAATGCATAAGTAACCAACTGTGAAAGAAAACTTAGACCAACTTGACAGTCTATTTTCTTCTGGGCAACAGCCTAGAGACTGCACAAAAGTGTGGACAATATTATAGATAAGGACATTAAAATAACTTACAATAACAAATCTATTCAATTGAGAAAAAATTAAGAGTAATTTCAGATAACTTAAACTACATCTTTTTCTAAATTTTTAGAAAATTTTTCTCCTTAAAATATTCTTTCTTCAGATGATTATAACTTAGGTTGAATTCATATTTTTTAGATTTTTGTGAAGATATGTATTTTTCTACCATAAAAATCTCTTCAAATCATGAATGGCACACATAAGCTTGTAAAATATTTATTAAATAAAAATATTGGCCAGCCATTTAAACATTAAAAAATTAATATTTCACCAGAGAATCCTTTCATCTTATACAAATCATAAGCACATTTACATATATGGCTCTGTTGGCTTTAATTTTTTTCAATAGTAAATCTGTGACACCTAATTGTATTAATTAGTATACTTTATGTTTTATACACAGCCCTGCTTGGGCATATCTATCACATATGTATATATGATATATATTATAATCTGATTAAATTTAGAGTATACAATCATTTTCCTTAATTATAAAATCAGCTTTCTCCTTGTTAAAACAAAATGCCTGACTTCTGAACATTAATGAGTTAGTTTGGCTCCTGGTTTCGGAGGTGTCTGTCCCTGCCTAGCTTTCTGCAAGGCAGAAACGTTATGGCAGAAGGCTGTGTTTGGTTGAGAAATACACAATTCATGGTGTCTGGGAAGCAGAGAAGAAAAAATGTGCGACAAATAAAATGCCCCAGAACCAGACGCAGAAGACACCTCCAGGGCCCTTCCAGACACACCCAAAAGTGTGCTTTACTGTCCCCCACGCAGCTCCCAAGGATATCAAGATGTCAATCCAGCTTAACTATTACAACGAGTTGAAGATACACTTATTAGTTAGTTAAAAAGATCTATAGCTTGACAAAATCTATTCTGGGGAATTAAGGAAGCAACAACCAAAAATAGAACTTCTTATAAGCAATATATATTCAAAAGAGATAATTAGAAACCATGTGATACAGTATTGACAGAAAGGATAGAATGGTTTTTCTTATGTAGATGAGATGGTCAGAAAAATCTAGGAAAGTAATAAATCATTGACCTGAACAGAAGCAGAGTCCATAGACATTCCTTTGTCTGTCTGCTACAGAACTTCCTAGGGCTAAATATACTCTACCGTGATAATCTTTCGGAATCAATGTTTATGGGTGATTGAGAAGTAATTTCTTGGAAAATGAAGCTTTAAGATTATGTTTTCTTCTTATGACATGAATCTTCCAAATGTCAGATTTCAGTCTTATGCTATCATAACCATAAATGTGACTTTTTTAAAGTTGCCACCAGTGAATTGGGTGCATGTTTGCTATTTTCTCAGTGATACCACATTCATGGTCCCAATGGGATTCTCGTTTTCTACATGTATAATTCTTGTGAGAAAAAAATATATTGCAATTTTTGAAACAAACGGTTATCTCTGTGACTTTAGGGGAAACATTTTTCAGATTTATACTTATAAAGACATTATGTGTTTTTATACGTCTGTAATGATATTAAGGTGTCAGACCTATTGATATTTTAAACTCAGCATGTACAAGGCACAGGTAGGACTTTGATCTAATAAAAGTATAAACAGAACTAGCTATTTATCCTGTGGAATGTCATGCTAGGTCAAAAATTGCATGATTTTATTTACTAGGGATAGTCTAGGGGCTACATGTATAACATTTGTAGAAAATTTGTCCGTATTTTTATCCATGCAACTGTAACTCTACAGGAAAATGGTCAAAGGCAGCAAAGATACCTCAAGACAGGTGGCAACCATTCACATGGTGGCATAAACAGTAGTTGATACTTTTCACCAAAGCAAACTGAAGAGAGAAAAGAAAATCCAGTACTTCAGGCTTGCCCCAGAAGGATTCATGTCTACAATCGGGACCAGAACAAGTGTACCTGCTAAAGAGGTTAGTGCCATTAAAAAGAACCCAAGAAATCTGTGTAGGTGTAAGATGAAAGATGTCTTGAGGGTATCTTCAAAATCAGCAAGGCCCAACTCATACCAGCCTTGAGGATGTAAAAATGTCAACCTTTCATTTGAAAAGAGAATCCTTGAGATCATTGTTCATGAAAGACCTCCAAGGAACTGGTTTTCTCAGGATTATTTTCACTTTACCAAGCCACCCAGACATTAAGAGGCCACTGTAGTCATGGTTTTAAGAGGCCTGACTACTGCTTCTACTAACAGCAGACCATGGCATCACCCATAAAATGCTGGTATTACCAGTGTGTGGAAGGTAACAGTGGTAGAATCAGAGATTTCCATTCAAATGTCAAAGAAAGCCTTGTTATTCCAAGCAAAAAGCCCTTGCAAGAGACACTGCAAAGCTGTGGGATGTAGCCAAGGGTGCAGTGGAGGTCCCAGGAAGTCAAGGTGCCAGAAACAGAATGTGTCCTAAGAAAAGCCACAGTCCATGAGTGGAGCCAGCCCAAGTAAGAAGCTGTGTGTGTTGCAACTGGTAAGACCATAAGATTAGGCCATCAAGCCTTTTGGAACATAGTTTGCTGCTATCTGCCTTAGATGCCAGATATGGAGCTACTGGACTTAATGCTTGACCTGCTCTCAACCTTACGTTGTTCCAATTCTTGTCTATCCTCTTATCTATTTCTTTTGGAATCATGATTTTCACCTTGTGCCATGGTACTTTTGGATTTGATGAATGGTTAATTAATTAATTAATTTTTAATTTTTGTAGAGGTTCACAGCTGAGGTCGCCATGAGTATTAAAAGAGACTTCAAAGTAAGATTTGGGAAAGGTTGGAACTCTAAGAGCTGTGAGAAAAAGACAGTTGCATTTCTGGTTGTACCTGGAATACTTTTTTAGGCAAAATTATGGACTCAGTATTGTCTTTGTTTGGAAAGTACATGTGGTTTAAAGAGATATACTTGGGCATTAGTAAGAGGTGGATTCTGATCATTAATCTTGATTTTTCAATTTTATTTGCCTAAGAAATACATGGTGGATTAGTAAAACGGGCCTCTTAGTATGACTGAGGTTGTCACGGAGCCGTGATCTTGGGTAGCATATATGGTCCCTAGTCATGGATATCATGAACCAGTTTGAATTTTCAAACAATCCTGCCTGGAGTCATTTGGCTATGAGCTGAATCTTCTGAATTGTGAGACAAATTAAAAGTGTTATCCTTTAATTTGAGGAGTTGGAAATTGTGTCCCAGCAAGAGGAAGCTAATGGAAATTCTGTAGGTTGGGTTGACTCTGTGTAGCTTTCTATTACCATAATAAAAACACACGTGATAACCTAGTTAAGAAGAAGAGTGATTTAGTTTGTTACACAGTTCTAGAATTTTCCACAGTTGCTTGGCCTCCTTCTTTTTGAGCCAATACAGCCTAGAAACAAGAGAGAGGAGAGACGTTACCTTGCCATCCTTTTTAAGGGTACAGCCCCAATGACTGAATTTTTTTTCTCACATTTTTAAGTTTCTACCACCCCGAGTAACCCAAAATGCTGAGGAACAAGCCTCACCCCTTAGTTCATTGGAGAATATTTTCTACTATCTTCTATAACTCCCACTGTTTTTTCTGAACTCTTGCATATATTTTTTAAATTCTTTTACTATTTTGCTTCATTTGCATATGTCTATCTATAGCCGGTTATCCATAGTAATAAAAAACCCTATTAATTTCTTTCTCTTGCACTACTGCTTCATATCCGCAATCACATTTAACGTGCTTGTTCTAGTGCTTTGTCTGATAATACACTAAACATTTGTCTAACCAGCAGAATAGTTCAAGTCCATACCAGGTTTTTCCTCTAATTAGGCTTCGATGACACCCCGATTATTAGTTTTCAAATCAATATTTTCTATCTTGTCTATCTCGGAAAGAATTTAGTGAAGATTAAGTGAAATTATGTATCTATTTTCTTTTGATTCTAAAGTATGTTTAATATCTTATTTCAAGGTCGACCCTTAGTAATAACGATCCTCATCTTCCAATCTTCCAAAATGCCACCCATGATTCAGGATGAGAGTAAAGGAAAACACATAAGAAGGCTTTTCTTATGAATTTAACTAGTACTTTTATATTCATCGTCAATCAAGGACAAATCCTTGTTTTTTTCCATGTCTGTAAATCATGTTTACCATGAAAAATCCGTGCAAAGATACCTTCAGTTTTCTGGAGCCACACAACACCTACGTCATGTTTATAAAAAGTCAAAGCCAAGAAATATGTCCAGCAATAGATTGTCCTGAGAGTCAGTCACAACATACGAATTGATGAGATTGGCAGTATTGAGTGAAAACAAAGACTTCTGTCAGTCTTTCCTGCTGTCTTAAACGGGGTTGCTAATTATTTCTTTTTTACTGAGTTATGGTAAAATTCAATTTAGGAAAGGCACTCAGAACACAATGACTGGCTCTTAAAAGTTTCGTTGTCTCAATTAGCATCTCTCTTTTTAAACAAATATAGTGGCATCCATTTTTCTTTGCCTAGCCATTGCTGTTCTCCTAAAATTGCAGCTAATGTGTGATGACTATATAATTAAACAGACAATCTCTTCCTTACGAGTTCTGCACATAATAAATCTACTTTAAGCAATTGCATTGATCAGATCATGTGTAATAGCTCTTTTCAATCAGCCTAAGGTAAATCGTTGACAGGTTGTCTGAAGCCTTAGATGAAAGAAGTTGAATTTCATTGTCAGCTGGTAATGCCATTTTCTAGAAAGAAAGAGCAGTATAATTTATTTTTAATAAATTGTCAGTTATTATCACAATACATTTGTATATTTACTAGTTTAAAGGGTCATTACTTATTGTAAGGCTTATTTGTCAAGGAAAAAATGGAAACAGCCTAGCTGAAGAATTGAAAGTGAAGTTTGCATTACTGTTTGATTTACTAGAGATGAATGTTGGTTAAATGAAAAAAAGAAAAGAAAAAGCAAATGTTTTTTCTCTTATTTTTGTCCTGTTTTGTTTGTATTTTTTGCCATTTAAAGAAACTTGAGTATAGGATCCTCGCATGAAAGTATATAAATATTATACCATCAGATGACTTGGTTTAACATCCATAATCTGTGAAACTGTTAGGCTTGGTATTAGTTCTTGTATAGTGTCATGTTAAATTCATAAAACATTACACCTTGTAGATTGTTTGAATTCTCTTATGGTAAATAAATGCTATGTAGGACATGTTAGGCACAAATACTCTTTATTAAGTACTTTGAACAAAAAAAGACTATAGAAAATAATTTTTAAAAGTCAGTATTCCTTTGGAATTATTCTAGAAGTTAGATTCCGCCCCCCCCCACCCAGTTTATTGATATGTATAAGTGCACAATTTAAGGTTTACAATGAAGTTGAGCACTTTGTGCACATAGGTATCTTGTCAGAGTTACAAGGACTTTCCCACTTTTCTTTTGTCCCTCTCCCTACTCACCCCTCCATCCCTCCCTGCCCTACCCGCCTGGTTCACTTTGTTTTTCGTTTTAAGTTCCATGGTATTTATACACAATGGAATACTACGAATCTACAAAGTCCAACAGCCCGGAGGTTTTCACAGGCAAATGGAAGAAGCTTGAGAACATCATGCTTAGCGAAGCAAGTCAGAAGCAGAAGGTGAAACATTGAATGGTCTCTCAGATATGAGAGACCCAGATCGCATCTAGAAATTAGAGTTAAGAGAATTTAATCATGTCAATTCTTGCTTACATTTATAAGATTAAGCTGATTGCTGGATTTGAGAATTTTAAATATATTTTTAGGGACACTGTGCTCACAGTTTAGCTTCTAGCTATTTAGCTACTGCGGAGATTGGCCCATTAAATGGAATTGTTTTTAGAGCCCATACGGCATTACCTGGTGTGGCTTTTGAATTTCTCAGAACAATGAGGTCTACTCTTTGGTAAAATTATATATATATATATATATATATATATATATATATATATATATATATATATAGAGAGAGAGAGAGAGAGAGAGAGAGAGAGAGAGAGAGAGAGAGAGTTGTCTTTAAAATAGTGGAGAAAAATCAGTTCAATCTTCTGCACATGGATTTGATGTTTACAGCTCCCTTGGCCCATGTCTATACTCCTTCCTTTTTCACTCCATAGAAGTAGAATAGAAACATTAAGTAAAACACAGGTTGCAGAGTTCTGGTACATTATCTTGTATCTCACAGGTGAGAGTCCAAAAAGTATAGCTGATTTACCTTTGCTTCAGACCCCTGTTCATCCTCATATCAGAAACCAACATAAGTGCAAGTGTCTTTCTTTGAGGATGTGCTCAAAGGCCAAGATGCCTGCCAATTCTTCCGATCCTTTGCAGTATAATATTGCAGAAGTGTTTTGACATTTCGTTACCTTCATTTCTCTTCATGAAGCATAAAAAATGTTAGTGTCTGTATTATGGTATCTCATGAGTATTAAATAAAGTGATCTTTGCAACTACTAAAAATCAATGCCCTAAGCATGGCATGAATGTTGGCTGTTAATCCATTATACTCATTTTTATTATTACTATACTGCATGGGAGACATAGTGAGGGTGTGTGGAAGTTTGCAAAAGAACACAGTCTGATTTTTAAAAAATCAGATTGAAAGTATCTGTAAGATTCAACTTAATCACGGGAAAAAGGGGAAATACTAGAACATCTACTAGAGTTGTAGTTTTGCTGGTTTTCACATGGTGAACACTGGAAGCCATTGTGGTAGTCGTGGTGACAAATCAAATATTATAAAATCAGAGCTAATGGCATGGTGGCCAGGTCATAAGGTTCACACCAGCAAAACAGCCACTACTGAGAGAAAGTCAAAGCATTCCACAAATCTTGCAGAAAGGTAAAGAAAGCTGTTGGTCCTTCTCTACTTAAAGTACCTTGTTTTTTATTTTTCTCATTGCTGTAGCTCACTGCTTTCTATACTTAAAATTTAGATATTGCATGTGCATATTTTTCCACTTGCCAACTTAGTCTCATAGGGACCAGTGTTTGAGCAAAGTCATTTTGACGCTGAGTTATCTTTCCCCAAACAGGCACCAAAACACATTTGTAACTGTCATAACTAGGCATCACATGATTTCTGTAGCAAGAGAAAATTCGCATGGTATAAGTGGTCCACATTTGGGAAAGATTGAAACTAACATTTATTAGTTATTCATTCTTATAGTAGAGTAAGTGGAATAATTTCCCAGATTAAGAGGATCCAGAATTCAATTGTTGTAACTTGTCTGTCTACTGTGAATATTACTTCATAGTTCTGACAAGCTGACACAAAATTTTTTAGCACTTTACAAAAATTTCATTCATTTAGTACTTTTCTTTGTTACTTCATTTAGTTCATGTATCTGATTTATTTTACAATGTGACTGTGTAATATTTTATTATATTTTACTTTGCACAGGCGAAGAAAAATCAAATAGGATTCTTTTCGAAGTGTAAGACTTTGGTTTTCGCAGAAAATCAAGGTAAAGGTCTGAAGGTAGTATTTCAAAGGACTAATTTATTTTCTAAATTCTAACTTTATTCTTTGTTCTCAATATCTCTTTCAAAAAAAGATTAAAGTTGAATTATTTATCCCAAGTCACTCAGATAAGTTTCTCATCTACTTCACTTTGAGGTAGAGACTGTTAATTGTTATAACTCTAGGTAGTTACAGAAATCAGAAACATTTACTGAAAGGACAGCATAAAACCTTTCATTAAAGCACACTTCACAGCCTGCGCCTGGCTCGGGGCTCCGCGGCTCAGCTCAGGGAGCTCTTATGATACACCTGTGTGAGTTTCACTGCACTAACTAGGCCCTGCCGCGACCCGTGGCACAATCTTCTCCAACTCCCTTGGAGGTTGGGGTCGGATTTTTCATTTCACACATCGTTCAACTCCTCGCTCCAGTGATTCTGAAGAGCCAATAACCCACCTGTTTCCGTGCACACATTAGCACTGATCATTGAAATTCATACTTTGGAGAGAAGAAAATTATAATGCAAATTCCTCAAAAGCATTCACACTGGGGAATTTTGTGCTAGACTCTCTTTCAGTAGATTCTCGGAGAAATCATCTTAGAAAATAATGAAATTTGGAAATCAAAAAGTAGAATCATTTAGTTTAGTCTCTGATCATTCTTCACATTTATAATAATATTTCCTTTATAGAGCATCCCTTGTCGTGTTTATAATAATAGCTATAGTTGAGTTAGCATTCAAATATTATTTTTTAAAATATGAAATGTTTTCTTCAGTCCAGATTGCTTAAAGTCTAGCAGCCTATTGGAGAATGAGAAAAATTTATTCTTAACCCAAAATGGGTTCTTTCCATGAGCTTTCATTGCTCAAAGTGAAGGTATTCTTTTTTCCATTTTATTTATTTTATCTTCCCCATTTTATTGATATGTATAAGTGCAAAATGTAACAATTACTATGAAGTTGAGCATTTTGTGCACCTACATATCTTGTCAAGGTGACAAGGACTTTCCCACTTTCCCTTTGCCCCTCCCTGGACTTGCCCAAGTGATACCAACTCAACTAGTTTAGAGTTAAATAGAACAAATACAGATATTTGAAAATTAGAACATCATTGGTGGGTGAATTTGTGATTTTAAAATTAAATAAATTAATAGTTGAGCATTTATGAGAAAACTTTACTCTTGTTGGAAGCATTTTTGTTACTATTATAGTATGTTGAGTACGTGAGGTTAGTGTTAATATATCTGAGGCTACTTTAAGGCATCCTCTGTGGTTAAAAAAAAGAGTATAACATTTAAAAATATAATAGTCATAGTCACATTCTAATATAAATTGGTATTTGAATACATAATTCTAAGAGTCTATTTCACTGTGAATATATTTTTATTGTTAATCAATACAGCTTACTCAGTAAACATTATTACTACTATATTATTATTATAATTATTGCCAGCACAATGCTGAGTTTATTCAAGAATTAGGCGACCATTCATTTCATGAGGTCTCTTAGCTCTAGGTAATGAATATTAATTCAACTAGAGAAACAATCTTACTAAGTCCAATTAATTGTAGTAATTGATTTAGAGGGAAGAATTTGGCACAGCAATGGACATTTTGATATAGCAGGATGTTTTCCTCAGGTTGGGAAATGGTAAGAGGAAACTTTTCTGTAAGACATAGGAAGAGACCAGAGCCCACGTGTCATAGAGTCATGTAAGTAACTGCCGCAGTTTTCTTGCAAATAGGACATTGCTGAACTTCAATCCTGGAATAAGTTCAATACATTTGTACACACAACAATGTATTGTTGACTAGTCATGTAACTCATGGTCAGGTCTTCAGATCCCCTAAACTGAAAACATACTAATGGATTCATGCTAACTTCAGAATCTTGAAACTTCCTATATGTTTAAGTTTTTTTTTTTCCTATGCTTCTATTAATCGCAATAGGCTGAAAAAGCAAACACCTAAGTCCGGGTACACTTTATGTGAATTTCCAGGTAACCCCTTGGAATTGATGTAGGGAGTCCTCGGGCCTTCGTCATACGAATTTCCTTCTCCATGAATGTTTTCCATTAACCAACTGGAAGCTGGAGCTTCCCAAAACCTTTTAACTGCCTGCAAAATGGTGATACTCATTTGAAGTACAAGGCCAGAGTAAACCTGTGAACCGCACGGGTCACAAGGATTTGTGGAGTACAAGAAGCTCTGGATGGACAGTGAGCTTTGACACTTCCTACCACGGTATACATGATCTAGCTACAGACACATTCAAAATGATAGTTAGTAAAGCAAGGGTTTTCACTTGTCTATTTACAAATAAGAAGAGATTACTTTTACTACCTCTTATTTCTTCAATCATCTAGAGAAAGCATTTAGAGGTTTTAATTTCAGTCACAAGTAAAAAAGGTTTTGTAAGAGTTAGAGTAGGACAAATAACAAAAATGTAGGAAACTGTGTAAGGATACAGATAAAACAAAGGTCAGAAGGGGTATGGAGACTGAAAGACTATCTGTATCCCCCTTCTTATACTAATTTTAAAACTCAGAAATATCTCAAAATATTTGAACTGAAACAATTCGTCTTCAAAGTGAGTAGTGAAATCCCTTTTTGTGTAATTGTTGAGAAAAAATGTGCTTTGCTCGTAGAAAAAGTTGCACAATGATTTGACAATGTTGCGTCATTTGATTTCACTATAAGTCTGTATGCTGAGTAAACCTATTAATCTCATAGGCAAAATCTAGACAACCTGATATAGTGTGGCAATCCTATTTTAACAGGCATGTTCTTGTACACTGTAAGTATCCTTCTCGGTATGCATACATTACACTTAAAATGCAGAATAAACAGAACAAACAGATGTTTCGTTTTAACAGTAAAATAGCCCATTCTTTTTTAAACAAACAAAAAAAAATTTTTTCCTAGTGTCTGTGTTTGGCTCTGTGTGATCACATCACAATTCACCCAGTGGAAAAAGGTTTCCAACAGCAATTAAATGTGACTAAGCTTATATTAAACTGTTTGCATCATATTTCTTAGATTTCTATTGCATATCGACAGAAAACAATTCTAGAAAGATCCTGTGACATTAATGTTAGAAATGTGTGATAACAAAAGAGAGCATCATACTGTTGATCTATGATTATGCCATAGATCATTAATGAAGAAATGATAGAAATCATGTAGAAATGGTGTTTTCTACAGTTTTGTGTATTGACTACATATGGCTCAAAAATATAAGCATATCAAATGACCCTTATTTAATTTTACCCTTAAGGAGTGAATTCTGTTCTTCCAAAATACACTTTGATCAGAGAGTGGGGAGATTGCTATGGCCTCCTACCCTCTTGTGACTGTATTTCAAGATAGGGCCTTCATGGAGTTAATTACACTTAAATGAAGTTAGAAGAGTGGATTCTAATCCAATACGGCTGGTATCATTACAAGAAGAGAGTGGTCCAAGGGAGGCATGTGCCTGGTTGAAAGGCTGTGTTAGGACACAGCAGAAAAGCTGTCACCCTCTAGGCGAAGGCAAAGACCCCAGGACAAAGAAACTGAAAGCACTTAATGTTTGACGTTACTTTCTCTTGTGTAGGACATTTATACCATGGCATTTTTTTTTTTTTTGCAATAGCCTGTGCAAATACAACCCTAGAGGGTTAATATTTGCCTTTAGGGAACATCATGTGTTTTATCTTTTGTATGTGAGCATTTTTCTGTGATATGTGTATATCAGATACGTATTATATGCTTATGTGTGTGTTTGGGTGATGAGGTTAATGGAAAAAATCAAAGAAAGGATTTTCTTTCCATTTTATCAGCTTTCCCTTCACTTAACAAATTCCTTTTGAGCATTTATGATGGACTAAGAACTGGTCGTAACATTAGCTAGCAACAAAGAGAAAACATACACTTTGCATCTTCTAACAGAAAAAGAATTTCCTTTGGATATTAAGTAATAAATTTGGGTCTTGGCAAAGGAGCTGGGTCAGTATCACCAAACGTCTCCCACTGTTATCTGAAGATATAATCCTTAGCTTGTGTTTTAGTCTTTGCAAACTAAAACATCATTTGTTGGTATTTGCGTTCCAGCATTTAACTTTTGTTTTAAAGCTAGGTGTGTGCTTTAGAGGATGCACTTTCAGCAAATTGTGAATACTCAATTTTGCCAGTGTTCTCAAGGTCCAGAGGCAACAGAGGCCACTTTAAGGAGTTAGAAGAAATACAGCTCAGGGTAGAAGACTAGGATGAAGAATCTGGAGAGATTTTTGAAACATAGACTCAATTTCAAACGTAAATTATGTTCCACAATGGGTTTGTGGGACTGGAGAAGCTGAAGATTAATGAAGGAGGCGAACAGTAATGACAGCTCAGTTTTTGGATGTTGTTCTAAAAATTACAAACCAGCTTCATGTCTATCATAAGTTTGACTTTTACATCAAGCTGCCTTAAATCTAAATTTTTAAGTGTTATTATAAGGAAGACAACATGTCTTGATATTGGTTCCAAATCTATAATTATTATCATGACCTTATGCAAGATACTTAAAACATCTTGGCTTTGGGCTTCTTGTCTTAAAATGAAAGTGCAATTCATCAGACCTAGAAGTCTTTAATGAAGTTTTTTTATGAAGTAAACAGAATTCAACAGTCGCTCTGTATAAACCGACACATATAGAACTCACCAGTAGCAAATCCTAGTCTTTACTGCTATAAAAATTAACATAATAATACAGGAAGTCTATGTACGCTTTTTGCCTTCTCAGAGTCCCTTACACTGCACAAGTGAAAAAAAAAAGTTACAGAAAAGACTTTAAAATTTTACGCTGGTTTCTATAAAATTATTGAAATTAAAATAATCTAGGACACTTTCAGCCTCAGGAAAAGAAGAAAGAGAACAGGGGGGAAGAGAGGAAAAAATATAGAAAGGACTTAGAGAAGAAGTGAAGGAAGAAAGGCAAAAAAGTTATTTTGGAAAAAGATTCATACAATAACAGAGACCCAGAAATCTGACAAACTGTCTGCTGCAAGCTGGAGACCTAAGGAAGGTGATGGTGTAATACAGTCTAAGGATACAGGCCTGAGAACTGGTGGTAAGGGATGAGCTAGTGGGAAAGGGGTCATTAGGAGTGGCGTTGCCTTAAGTCACTGAGCCAGAAGGTCCCGATGTCTAAAAGTAGAAGATGAATATCTTAGAAGAGAAAGACATTTTTTTATCCCTCCAGAGTTTTGCTTTTCTAGAATTCTCCATGAATCGGACAATGTCTGTACCAAAGAGGATGGATCGTCCTTACTCAGCCCACTAATTTAACTGCTTTTTCTTCTGGAAACACCCTTACAAACAAACCCCACAATAATATTTTTTCATTTGAGTGGGTATCCCTTAAATCATCAAGTAAACAAATAAAAATTCACAATCACATATTTCCACCAAAATACAAACCACACTAGGGTACCACAGTGTACATTTCCAAAAGGACTTCACTAGCAACTATAGATAGTATAATATCCACCCTCTCCCTGGGGCAGGATCCAAATACAGAACCACCCAGAATCGCCCCCCCCCCCACCAAAGTATCATTTTTGCATTTGTGTTCTGTTGTCTTACCTCCTTTCTCCAAGTCTTAATGAAATGCATCTCTGCTGAACAAAGAGGATTCCAGTTGCCATTTTGAGAACATAAAATGTGTTATTCCAACTTTCCCCAATACGCACGATCAAAGCTATTGATTCTAAATGCCCTTAAGTAAAGGGACCATAGGGAAATAATGTCTACTGTCTCTTGCTTTGCTTTATGTTGCAGACACTTTAGAGTACAGTTTCAAAAATTTGACTGTTTAGCAACTATAAACTAGTTTTGGAACAGATCTATATCGTGGAAGGAACTTTCAATAATGCATTTTATTTTTAAAACTAATTTTAGTAGGCAAATAGGTTAAGCTAATATTGATGAACTAAATCGTACTTATATACATTTTAGTTTATATGGTAGTAACGAATATGATAAGGTAATCTTTAAGCTTCAACATATTTTTTTTTCCTGAACAGCCACCCTAATGTATTGTTTAACTCTTGCCAGAACCAATTATCGGAGAATTATTTGTTTTTAATCTGCAATGTATTTTATAATGAAAATTTGTAGGGTGTTTATTTTATAGGTAAGAAGAGTATATCATACGTTGCATTTTCCATAGCATCAACTCATTTAAATAAGTTCTCTGTAAGTTTCCAACTACTCAACTTAAAAGCATGGCTAAGTGTGTATATAGGATAGGTATAGTGACAACAGTGTATACAGATATTCCTGGAAGCTGCCCTAGGATCTACTTCTCAGTGTTCATATATTGAAAATTACAGTCTTCAGTTCATCTGTGTTGAGAGGCACAGCCTAAGAGAAGGAATTCAAGTCACTGGGATTCCAGTCTTATGAATACTTTGAAGCATGTTATAAAAAGGCTTGAGGCTTCAAGCTGATCTCTTGCTCAGTCACCATAAAACGTCTCTTGCTATGTTACAAACAGGTGAGAAGCTCCACCCTAGATGTTGTCCCTTAGATTTGAAACTCACTCTTCAGAATAATGAGCCCAAAACCTGTTACGGCTTGTATCTGATATGCTTTCTTTTGTTCCATCAGTGTAAATATACAGGCAGAAGCCTTAATATGTAGTATTAAAGAAAGGAAAATGTAAGCTTGACATGGTGGCATACACCTGTGATCCCAGCACTTGTGAGGCTGAAGCAGGAGGACTGCCATGAGTTCAAGGCCAGCCTGGGATCCATAGTGAGTTCAGGACCAGCCTGGGCTACAGAGCGAGATCTTTTTTATGTCTCAAAAAGAAAAAAAAAAGGGAAAATAGTAACAATAGCATAAAAATAAAAGCAGGTTAAATGTTTCTTTCAGTCTACACTCGGCACTTTTTCCCCTAAGTATTAACTGGTGTATTTACTGCAGCACATGTAGTTATATAAAAAAACTAATTTTTTTCTCCCTGGTCAGAATTAATTGGCCTACTGAAAAGAAACATGGTTTAAACAAGGTAGATGACAATATATCCCAGACTCCAGCGCCACCCATCTATCCAAAATGGAGGATTCGCTGATGGAACCAGTCCAACTCGGCCAGTGAGAACATTCACTAAGATCTCTGCTGCTGGACCCCACAGATCGAGAGCACAAAATCTCTGGGTCACTGGATCACAAGATGCGAGATGAAAGAGCCATCCTCAATCACACTACCTGATCATGAACCACCGTGTAAAAAGATGTTCTACGGAGCCAACGAACCAAGTGAAAAGTTGTTTTACATCCTGGAGTCTTGCTTCTGATTCTGTGAATCCTCTGAGATTCTTTTTTGAGAATGCCACTTTTAACTGAGCTGCTGTCATGACTACCAAAGCCACTGTTAATAAATTTTCTGTACTGTATAGGACAATGGGTAGATTATATCAACAGTGAAGCCTAATGCCCTGGCGTCACTGCAAATGTGCTGCTTACATTATGATCTAGTAATTAAAAACAGTGATTACCATGAAAGCATCACTGATCAGCGGACTTAGCTCCAGTGCCATGGTATGATTTCTGTGCTGTCCCTTCACCCTAGCCATTCCTCTGAACCATGGTCAGCTCTCCCTACTGTAAAACACCCCCCATGGGGACACCAGAAAGCGGTGCTAAGACTACATCAAATGACCGAATTACAGAAAGAAAGAATAAAAGAATCCAGTGAAAAAAAGAGGCAGATTGACTCACACTAGGCTGAGGTGTTTGCCTCCGTGTGCATGTCTCATGGATGACTGCGCTAGTATCCCAGGTATCTCCCAGCCATTTTTTTTTTTTTCATGATTCAATCCTCGATGCCAGAAGGTTTATCATCATTTTCCATGCTATACACATATAAACAAGCATTAGGAATCTGAGTTTTGTTTTGTTTTGAAAGAGGGTACTTTAACTTTCAGAATCTGTGAATGTGACACAGATTTTAAAAATGCAAATTTCTACTTGTTTATCTGTCTGCATTAAATATAGGCTGGCCGCATAGGGACAGGTCATTATAAATCCTTAAGTATGCACTTTGCAATAACGATATTTGTTATGACTGTGATTATGTGAATAAATATGCGTGTGTCTGTGTGATTAGTTTTATTATCAGTTTTGTGCAATTTTAAAATTTGAAATCGATTATTATTTAATTTACATTAAGAATATTCATACCTTGATTTCAGTCTATTTCTTAATTCATTTTCTTGTTTCCTCCAATGGACAGGGTTCATTCTTTTAAAAAACAAAAACCCGAAACAAAGTAAGTACCAAAAAATGCTTTTGGTCTATATTTGTAATATCTTTTTTCTTTTTTTCTTTTCTTTTCCTTTTTTTTTTTTTTTTGAGACAGGGTCTCCCATTATAGCCCAGGCTTGTCCTGACCTCACCACGTAGCCAATCTTCTCGCCTCTCCTCCCCAGTGCTGGGATTACAAGCATGAGCCCTCACACTGGCATTATGTGGTGTGGGATAATCAAACGCAGGGCCTGTGCTTGCTGGGCAAATGCTCTAACCATTGTGCCATTTCTCCAGCCCCATAATCATGTGAGGGCAAAACGTTTGTTTGGCCTCTTAGCTTCATGTTTCACTTTACTCGATTTATTAGAATTCCTGCCAACCTGGTCCAATTTCAAGGATCAAACTTCAAGATGGAGGAAATTGAACGGCAAGTGGTCATCAAGCAACCTTGCCGGTGATGGGATAGTTTGTGCTTTACTCATGAAATTTTGTATAACTTGAGCCACCTTGAGCTCCAGATGACTGGTTGGATGGATAAGAAATAATAAGAATTTGGAAGCTTTTAGTAGGATGATCAATACAGGAGAAACTAAAAATATCAAATGTGAAGAATAAATTATTGAAAGGAGGGATTGAGAAGGAAAGATTAATAAAGAGCCTCCAGCCTAGATATAGAAGACAAATAAAGCGACTTAAGCATTACCCAGCACTTGCCCCTGAGAACACTCACTTGCTTAAGTCATGAGACATCAAAGGGTGAACCTGAGTGACACACAATAGGCACTCTCCGGGGCTACATTTGCATTCACCAGAACAACAGCTTGCTTGAAGAGGCAAGATTCACTTAATTGGAGAGTATAAAATGAAACCAAATTTGAATGCCTTCTGGATACAGTACAACTGGCTTCCACTGGCACTTCGGGGCACCACGCCAGATGCTGGTGTTGGCAGGGAATGGGTCCTCAATTAGGCAAATCTATCCTCTTCTCGCCACCAGTACTGCAAACGCTCTGGTCTTGGCTGAAATTATCGCAATAGTCTCCTAACAAGTCCCTCTGCTGCGACTCCTGCCCCTTTACAGTCTACTTGCCACATGTCAGCCCAAGAGATCCCTCCAGTTTGTTAAGCCAGATTACATCACTCCTCTGTTCGAGGACTTCAAATTGATCCCACTTACTCAGTAAAAGTCAACGCTCTCACAGCTTGTAAAGTCTTGTTCTGCGTCTCCAATCCTTACTGTTCTGACTTCGCTTCCTGCTCAGTTTCTCAGTCTGTTTTCCACTCGCCCCCGGAATCTCTTCTCTGTTTCCCAAACATCCCGGGTTTCATCTATGCCAGGACCTTAACGCTCACTGCTTCCTCTTCCTGTGCTTTTCCCAGATGGGTGCGCATAGGTGCCATCCATCTCTAGTGCTTATTTAGCATCTGCTTCTCAGGAAGACCTCCGGAGTTTGTTCTCCACAACGGCCACCCTCCTAGGCTTCACGTATTTATCTCTCCAGCATCACTTTTCTATGTGGCATTTATCAAATTCAAATATGTGTGTGAGTGTGTGCACGTGGGCAGTCATCTCTGTTTTTTATACTACGTTTCTGATATTCAAACATGGACGTTATTTTATTCAACGATTTAACTCAGTACCTTTAAGTGCCTGACATATGGTAGGTCACAAAACTTATTTGCTGGAGGAATGGCTTGCAGAACCGGACCCTCCCCTCAGCATCCAGAGATATCGACAGTTATAACTGTATTTCTTTTAAGGGCTTATATGTTTACATGCAATGGCATTGACATTCAATGAGCCACAAAGGTAACGAAAAGAGCTAATTAAAAAAAGAAAAAGGAAAAGCTAAATGATACATTGTCAAAAAATTTCAGAAAGATAAAAGCAATTTGAAAGATAAAGACATTTGAAATAAAATCTGAAAGAATAGCTGCTCGAAATGTAATCTTAGTGTGGTATGAGAAAAGATTTAAAATTTTGATGAGGGTATCACTAATGAATATATTTAAAAATTATGTGCACCTGGTATAAGACAACCAGAACATTTTGAAGAAATAGGTAATTGAAGGTCTCAGGTAAGACACAGACCTAGGATGTCTGTAATTCCCATTATACCTTAAACATTCTGTGCATTGATGTAGTTGAGGACCCATTTAAAAAAGTAAATGCTATTGCTGGGGATGGAGGGAGAGGTCAGCAGCTAAAGCTCTTGCAGAGCAAGCACAAAGCCCTGAGTTCAATTCCCCAGCACCACATGAAGCCAGGCGTGGTGGTGTACACTTATAATTCCAGCCCTCAGGAGCTTGAGGCAGGAGGATTGCCCAGGTTAGGCTCTATTGTGGTTAGGATCCGGAGTGTCCCCAAAAGTCTCGTGTATTTTAATGGAACCATGTGATGTGGGTGGATTGGGGTCTGGTGTGGAGGGGTGGGTTGCAGTTAAGTTAGGACTAATGATGTGTAGTGGCCACACCTGGATGCAGGAGGGAGTGGTTACTGGGCGGAGACCTGAAAGGATACATAAGCTGCACCTGCCTTCCTGGGGGGCGGGACTAGTCTCCACTAGCCTCAGTTTGGCTTCCGGTTTGTCCGGGGAAGCTGCCTCCACCTCTCTGTCTGCCATGTACTTCGATTGTTGCCGGCCACCCCTGAATGGACTGAGACCTTCGAGACTGTGAGCTAAATTAAACCTTTCCTTTCCTAAGTTTGTGGGTGTCGGGTATTGAGTCACAGCAACGGAAAAGTAACTAAGACAGGCTCCATAGACACTGTCTCAAAAAAAGAGACAACCCGAATTTAACTAAAAATGATGAATGTTATGGAATAATGGAGTATAAGACATTAAATAAGATTCCACGCTTTAATTCATAATGACAATAAAATAGGAAAGCAAGCCACGTCAGTCCTCTTTGGGGCACGAGAGAACAAACTGATTATATTGAAAAAGGTGTGTAAGAAAAAGCAAACATTTCCACTGCGTTCTTAGACAAACATAAAGCTGGTAAATCAATACAGGACTAAATTTATTTTTGCATTTGTATGCATTTTAACTGTTAGAAGGATATCATAAAGTTAGTAACAGTCAACTTGTACTTTTTAAATGATCTATGATAGGGACATCGATTCAAAAGTTCTATTTTCTAAACGAAGAGCTCCCCAACTCCCAGCGTGGCCGCGTTGCTGGAAACAAAGCTCACTGTGATCAAGCTGGAAAGGAAAGATGCTAACTTAGAAGTGAACATATTTATCTTTATTAAAGGAATATAATAAAAAAATTAAACATTTAACTTAATTATGTTTTAGTTTTCCAGTTCCCAGAGAGGTTGTAATCTCTTTAACAAACAATCGTTTCTTGCAGTCTTGGAGTTCTGTGCAGCAGTAACAGTCCTCAGTGCTAAGTATACAGTACTTATTTTTTGTTTAATTTGCAGTTTTCACTTTCAAAGCATATAATGCCTAGAGTCTTTTTCTCCTGATATGCCATTAGTGTAGAAATGTCTATTTTTCTTCTGAAGTCGCTGAAAACGACACTAATATCCTTGAGACTACAGAGGCACAAGGGTATCTTATTTTTTTGTTGTTTTCGCTTTCGTACTAATGTAGATTTTAAAACAACACACACAAAAATCTAATATTCTAACTGAGCACTCCTCACTCTGAAATGAGGGCCTCGTTTCATTTTCTCTTTTAATTTCATAGTATTTCCCGTCTAACTACTTTTTCAATCACAGACTCACCATGATCTCTTAGATGTATTTAGTCTTTTTCTACTTTTATTTGCTGATTAAATAAAAATCAAATAAGAAAGTACATAGTATGTGAAGGGATTCTGTCAATTTTAAGACAGATTAGGATTAAAAACATTCTGTTGTTATGCTTTCAAAATGAAAACATCAGGCTTGGTTTCTATTATTTTCAGTGTACTTGGTGTTGATGCAAGTATTTTTATGGAGCTATTGAGTAGAATACAATCATGAAATTCATCGAATCAACCAACCACTATGCTACATAAAATGTTCTACCTCATATAGACCTTTCTCAAGTGCACAAGCATTTTTGGGTTCTCTTGGTTTCTCTCTTTTCAGTTTTTGTTCACTGGTCACTATTTTAATTTTCCACTTCCCCCAATAATATGCATTTGTAGAGATGTTTATCACCTACCAAAGAGACAATACCCATTCAGAAATCAATATTTAAAAAAATTTCTGCCTAACTTTTATTTGTCAGAAGCAGAGCCTGGGACAAGTATTACGTACAATTGATTTTCTAAGAAAAAAATACTCAGGAGAAATCCAGAAGGGAATGGAGTCAGTAGAGAGATGGGGTAGAAGCCAAAAAGTGTCAGACACAGCCTCCTTCTACCACGGACCACAAGTGCTTCGTGAATCACCAGAGACCTCTTGCTTTCAGAAAGCTTGAAGATATGGAAAAGACTTGAAGTTTGGAAATGAGAAATTTGCAAAAGGTAAGAGATGAAGGAATCACTATCATGGTAGCAAGAAGTAGAAACTGGTACAGACTATAATCTCTAGTGTCCAAGAGGTGGTGTGTAAATGTTAAAATTGGTTTTATTGTCTCAGCATTATGATTTTTAAAATGGGGACAAAAACTAACTTATTAAATTGTTATGGGGCTCAAGTGAGGCAATACGTACACATTATTTAGCACATTTCTTTCTTAAGAGTTGATAAAATGATAGGAGCATTTAGTAATGCATGCATTAATTAGTACATGTTTTAAAACACAATCTTTTTGTGCAGTAATGGGGATTATATCCAGGGCCTTCCCATTGAGCTACAGTCTCAGTTTGTTTTTTTTAAAAGTATTTATTAGTAGTAGTAATAGTAGTTGTATTTAAATTTTGAAACAGAGACTCACTAAAGTGCTAAGTTGCCTGGGCTAGGCTCAAATTGGTAATCCACCTGCCTCAAACGCCCAGAATGTTAGGATTATAGACCCATACTACTGGGTGTAGTGAGGAGCCACAAAAGTCAATCATAAAAACAGGCTTGAACAGGTAATGGTTATCAAATAAACCATGAGGAACAGTCCTGGGGACAGCATTCCTCAGAACAGAAGTCAAAGCGGAGCTTCCAGGCATCCTTGAGGGACGACACAGGATCATACTTTCCAGGGTGCAGTATAGAGAAATGGACACACACTGAAAGCACTACTTGGAATGAGAAGACTGACGTCCCTGATTGGTTGGATGAGGAAGGAATGCGATGACGAAACTTGGCAAGAACACAATTAATTTAATCATATCATTAAGTAAAATTGGAGAGAATATGAAGAATTAATGGATGATACACACTATTAGCCATTAATCCTTACACCAAATCCTATAAAATATGGTTAAACTCACTTTAGAGGCATGAAACACTCATGCGTTAACTGATACGTTTGAGCTAGCACATCTACTGAGTGTGGAATATTCATGATAAATTTCCAGGTTTTTCTTACTTAAGTCTTTCACACCAATGTCTGAATTTTAACCTCCAGTTTTTAGGGCTACAAAAGAAACATCACCAGAAACTTTATCATGAAATTTCATGAAGATATGGCTTGCTGTTAAGTATATCAGATATGAAAATACACAGTCTCCAAAAGTCAAAATGTGCTGAGTTAGAATGCCTTTCCAAGTATTAAATTTGCATATTAGTTGAAAAGTAGAGTCAGGGTTAAAAAATAAATAGAACTTTCCATCTTGTCTATGCCACAAGTCAGCATCCTGTCAAGCTGCTACATCTGAAGTTGAGTCTTTTGTTGGGAAATTCCAGTATCAGCGGGCTCTGAAAAGTGATCGCAACATACAGCAGGAAACTGATCAACATTATTAGTCTCAGGCACAGAAACAAAAATCGGGGATATGGCAAAAGCTCCTTGCAACATGGGTTGTCATTAATGTGCAAGCAGGCATGAGACCATTTCCATCCAGCTACTGTATTAATGCCAATTTAGGAACAGAATGAGAGTAATTGGCTCAACATGGCTTTAGTCATTTGTTTATCTAAGGATAAAACACAGAGAGACATGTTGGCACATTCAGTGGAAATGAATCTAATTCATAATCAAATAAAAATGCAATACATCCAAGAGTATTGTGGTGTTGAACTTTCCCTCTTGTCCTACTTAATTGACTGGAACGATTAAGTGCTATGGTCCTCAGCTTTTAAAATATAGAATGTTCCATTTAATGAGATATTTGTTGTAAAGTTGGAACAAAAGATTTTGGCTTTGTTATTCTAAATAGAAACAGATTTGTTTTATGATGATCTTTTATTTAACATAAAAATACAGATCCTACTGAATTTTGAATCCAGAATGAATTCTGAGCAATACATTTATAAGACAAACTGAAAAAAAAGTTATTTCTTTCTAACAAGAGCCACAGGCTTTAAAATCACATGAAGAGCGTGCATGTCACTATTATGGAACTGTACTCCTTGAAGACCAGAAAATATTAGAAGATTTTTCTCCTAAGAAGTTGGAACAATTGAAAAATTTTAATTTTAGAGTAATTGGAAAGAGTTCTAATTTTTGATTTTGTTCTGATGAGATATAAAGTTCTAAAAATGCTTTACAAGTGTGCAATTTAGTAAGTAGAAAAATAAGTTCAAGTCTTTTTTTATGTGGATTTTTATTTTAGTGGTGGAATAGGAGTACTATGCAAAGAAACCTAGAGTATCAACATACGGTCGTGGACGCACTCAATACTTATCGGGTCCTTTTCAATACAACATGAACACACAAAAAGTGCCGGTTTGGCAATCAAACAAGTGTGAATTAAATTTCCAATTGAAAAATTGTTTGGATTTCCAATAGCTGATGACATCTTAACTTAATCCAGTTTTTGAAAAGATGTTCGATATATAGTAATGTAATTTTCTACAAATAAAGCTATTAGCTGCTTTCAATGTTCAATGCATAATTTTAGAAGTTAAAAATCTCATTTTAAAGAAGTTATTATTTAGAACCAAATTGAACAGTGTTATTACTTTTATTTTTTTTATTTCCTGAAATATTTCCAATCTCTAATTCCTGCAAGACTAAAGCTTTATCAATTCTATGTACAATGCAACATAGCTTAAGAATATACGTAAGAAAAAATAAAGCTGGAGAATAACTGGCATTGTGAATCAGCTTTGATTGATGGCATATAAGGCAGGAGGAAATCAGTTTTTGTGAAATAGCAACTTGACTATGTGTATTATCATGAAGATTTTTTTCAGTCAGCAAAACATTGTTTCATGCAGAACTGTACCAAGCAATTA
Source organism: Ctenodactylus gundi (assembly GCA_004027205.1). Classification (NCBI taxonomy): domain Eukaryota; kingdom Metazoa; phylum Chordata; class Mammalia; order Rodentia; family Ctenodactylidae; genus Ctenodactylus; species Ctenodactylus gundi. The sequence goes on along the minus strand of PVKB01002730.1, from coordinate 86,737 downwards.
TTTGTTCCAATACCAAACATATGCCAGTCAATCATATTACACTAAGATCTCTTTCTATTCACATTAACAAAAAATTATGTCTAACTTGTACATTAGATGAGTGAAAACATATTTATCCCAGCTTCATATGTAGTTTCCATTTCATTAGACTAATAATCAGTCTTTGAAAATTTCCCAGTTTTCAATTTAGAATTGTCACGTGTTCATAAATTTCAAGTTGGAAGCGAAGTTGAGAAGTGTGATGGTGAATTGTCTTGCTTATGTTATATATGGAAGCCCTCTGTTCACTTTTGATTAAAGTGGAACATCTGCATCAAAATCAAAGGAAAAATAAGAAAGAACTAAAATAAAAATTCAATCTGGGACGACACCTTGACATTTAGTAGAAAGTTGTTAGGTAAGTCTGGACACAACTTCTAGCCAGATTGGAAAGACAAAAGTGAGATAGATTTTATTGTTGATGACTTGATCTTGTATATAGAATACCTAAAAAATGATAAAAATTGCTTCCTTTTTCAAACAATGTTGATGATTCAAATTATACTCCCCATGGTTCCACAATTTCATAAAACGGCTAAGAATATTCAGGGAAACATTTACATATATTCAGAGGTTCATGTTAAAAGATATTAAAAGAATACCTATAGTCAGTCTGAAAGTTGGAAAGTTACACAGGAAAAATACAAAAGGGACCCCAGTACAGGGGTCTGTTCTTCGTGGATTTCAGGGTGATCGCTCTCCTTGACACGTGGCTGTATTTACCAACATAAAACCTCTCCAATCTTAGTGAGTTAGAGTTTTTCATGAGCATTTCATCATGTTGGTCTGATTGACCATTCATACAATAGTGAACTACTTCAGTCTCCCTGAGAATGTGGAGCTGAAACTTCTAGGATTTTAGCCACAGTTTCCTATTCTGGGAATCAGCTTCCACTCTGAGTTTATCTAGAAATCTAGCCTATAATGTGGGAGGCAGAAGGGAAGGGGAGGTAAGGCCTGCATGGAACATTTTATAAGGATCTTAATCTCACTCACAAGGGGAATAGCCCATAACCTAATCACTTCTTATAGGGCCTGCCTGTTATATTTTAATACCTGAATTTTAGAGAGCACACATCTGAGAGCAAGCCCTGAGGTTTCTTCAAATATGTTTTATAATAACTAATACTCTCACTTTTGTTTGGACTCAAAAATGATTGGATCTATGACTTTAAATTTTCACTTAAATCTCTATAACCTTATCATCACCCAAATTTCTCTTTTTTGTTATTCAAGAGTGTTTTCAATTTTGTCGTTATTTTAATTCAACTCCTAGAAATTTAAATGTAGATATTTTTCTGTGAATTTCATGAATTGGTGCATGGATTTAATCTGAAATTATGTGAACTATCTTTTGTTTTGTAGTATGACCTTTATGCCTGGGAGTATACTACTTTTTCTTCACCTTTCTATTTTCTCATTCTGAAACTTCTATAAAAATTTTTATTATTGCAATCTGTCTTGCGGGGTTAATCATTTTTCTTTTACACATCTTGTTCTGCTTATTGGATCACGGGATGTTCCTCTGCTCATAAAATTATTACAATGTATTCTCAACTAATTCATTAACCAGATCTATGATTTCTAGCTTTTTCTCAAAGTCAAAGCAATCATAGCATGAAGGACCTGGGTTGGCTCCCCATTGTCCTAAACAAATAAATATCATGAAGTCCTGACAAACTATTTGCAAATTTTCTCTGTTAAACACAGAGCTTTCCATAAAGTTACCTGGCTAACTAGACTCTCTTCTCTTAGCTTAACAAGAGATACAGTTTCTATAGTAACTTACAAGAGTTGATTGCTATGCATGACAAATTGCCCTTTGTATCTTCAACTGTATAAAAAGTGTGCTTCTCAAACCCCAGCCCAGTGCTGTTTGCAGAATTAATGTGATGTGCTGACAATAGCACCAAAGCAACCAAGAGGTTGCTTTTAAACTACGAGTGTGAATTGACCATTTCTTGTTCTATTTAAATATAATACAATTGCATTTTTGGCTAACTTTGAGTATTTTTACTATAACTTCAGGAAGCTGTAAATTTTTAAAAATTATTATCTGAGACACAAAAAATTAGCCAAATGTATCTCTGCGCTTAAAAATATTAAAATATAATCAAGAATTTACTTATCGTATTGACAAAACATTAATGGACATAGTGATTTGGAATGGCTGTATTGTGCAAACGTTTTTATACAAAAGTATTTTGTGAAGTTTATTTGGGGGAAAAGCTCTTGTCCTTGCTCTAGGAAGATTTTAATTAATTTTCCTCTACTTTAGCCAGTTTTTCTTTGCCTATTGTTTCTGAGCTTGAATTTTTTTCGCAGTGGACAGAAAAAAAAAAAAACTCCCACATGTGGAGTTCCCAGTAAGAATTTGGATTTGCAGGTCCTTACTTAGGAACTGTCTATCTAACTTATCCTGTAGGCGTCCTTCTTGGAGCAAATCTTTAAAATCCATGGTCCATATATTTTCCTATGTAGTAATAATTAGGTTTTAAACTATGCTACTTTTGTAGTAATTTCAATGCAATTTGAGAAAGCAGAAACAATCCCAAAGTGTTGAAAAGTGTATTTTCTGATAACCTGCATGACTTTTTGTGACTTTGAGGATCATAAAAATTTGGCATTTATTTATTGGTACTTTTCTCACAATTTGACTAACAACAGCTTGAATGTTGTAATACAGAGGTATCAGAAGGAATTTTGGCACAAAAATCTATTGCATGAGCAAATGATTATTAGTATTTTTCTCTATGTACCTACCAAATGATATGAGTATGGCTATTTGAACAATATTTGAACATATCAATCTGCAAGTGTACACTGAAAGGGCCTGTTAATAGCTCACTTGAGCCATAACTGAATTCCCAAATTGTGGTTTCTTTAAGCATAGGTAACACAATATCTGAATAAAATAAGTCTCTTGGTGTGACCATTCTTAGAAAACGAAGGTCCTGAAATGCAAACTTCTCAGGTTAAACAACTCCTTCAAATGGAAGCAATTTAAAACAGTCTGCTTCTAGTTAGTTTTTAAATATGCAAATAAGAAAAGTCATTTAATTCATTCATTTTTATGTATATGATTTCCAGATGGGAACATAATGACTCATTTTGAATTCCATCCTACTTTCCATCTCTTGACTTTACATCTTAATATGGGGAAATAAATTGACAAATAAATACTACAAATTGAATTTTAAGAACTGTAACTTACTCCAAACCAAGATAATGCAAATTTAAAATCTGCTATGATGAGGTATTTTTGTGAAATTATTATCCTGTGTTATTTAGCCTTAGGTATTATAATGATACTCAAAACAAGAAATGATAATGAGCTTAAATAATAACAATTCAAGGATGAAGAAGGAATTATATTGTATACACCTGTGAATTTCACCTTGAAGTGGAAGCAACCTCCTGACCTTTTACACTGTTAAATAAATGTGGGGTTTTTTTTATTTTTGTTTTTGTTTTTTGTATCTGTTGCTTGATTTAAGAAAACATTCTTAGTTTGTCTTTTAATCAAAGAAGAAGTACCCACTTTACAGAAGTGGCATGTCCCAGATGTTACTGTTATTCTCTCAGAGAGATGACTCCTCTCAAGGGGCAATTCACAATACATCAGTACAAATGCGTGAGCTTTCACGTACGCAATCAACAAAAACCCATGATTGAATATGTCATTGAAAAATTTTTGTGGCATTTATTCTAAGCCAACTTGAAGAAGTCAGAAAGATTTTTTCCAAAATTACACTTAGCGTCACCAGTAAAAGAAACCCTTCTATTAAATGTATTCATATATTGACTCCAAAATTAGTGAGTACATCCTAATTGTCAACTAACATGTAAGTCTACCTGTTAATAATTAAAACTTTGAAAATATGCTTTCATATTCAGTATCAAACCTAAATATATACTTCTTCCTGATATTCATGGTTTCAAAACCCACTTAAAACTGATCTTCTTTGGATGCTGTATGTATTTGATATTTGTACCTCTTATTATGAAAACACTTTCAATATAGGAATTCAAATTATGAAAAATGTTTTTCAAAAAATACCAACTGTCAAAAAAGACTGCATATGTCAACTTCTATGTTGTTGTGGTTGAGAGAGCAGGTAAGAGTTCTTCGAGATAGCTAATTTATAGATAATAATTTATGAATCTTAAATAAATTCAAATTACCCTATTTTCCCAAAATCTTGCAGCAATTTTCTTCTCAGCCTTACTTACTACTGAACACCATTAATATCCTAAATCAGTTGTCAATCAAGAAAACAAAAAAGAACCATTCTTAGCTTTTGATGCTGGCCGGAAACATCTCTGTTTGAAGACATTGTTATCATTAGATCTGGAGTGTTCTCGAAATCCTGTATTTTTGGAAATCATGAATTATCTATGGATTTTTGTGTGCTGGTAAGAGGTGGGGCTGGGTCAGGAGAGGTGGATTATGGGAGTGTGGTAGATTATGGGCTTGTGGTGCACCACTGGGCCTGTGGCCAGGAAGAATATGAACTCTTTCTTTTGGTGCCCTGATTCCATTGTCTTGCAATACTGTGACCTTCTGTTATTCTCCAAACTCTGCCCTGCTATTGCCAGTTGCCCTAGTCCTGAACTCACTGGTGTAGCCCACGCTAGCCTTAGACTTGGGACAGTCTGCCTGCCGTATCCCCCAGAGTGATTTCAAACGTGTGCCACCACACCCAGCTTTACACGATGACTGACGGGAATAGAACTCAAGGCCTTGCGCTTACAAGACAAGAGCTTCCAGGGCTGTGCCATTCCTCCAGCTTTGATACCTCCTTATCCTGTGAGCTAAAATAATTCTTTTCTCCCCTAAGTTGTAGATAAGAGTTAGTGTGTCGGCAGTGAAAAAGAAACTAAGACAAGCATCTTTATCAATTAGTGGCGCCAAGTATTTCCTCTACATCTGGCTTGGCACCCTGGGCTAGGACTCCTGTCACAGATCTAAAGGAGTGACAAGGGACTGAGGATCGTGCATGTCCCACTGCTGGGCAAGCCCTCAGGCAAGGTCACTCAGGCAAAGCAGGAAAAGCCTCAGAAGACCCAGACAGGCTGCTTCCGCTTGTGCTGCCAGCCGGATTTTGAGGTACACCTTTTCTGAGTCATGCCAACTCAGTCTCAAATGGAAGCTGCTTTCGTTTCTTGTAGTCTTATTTTTCTGATGAATAGCTAAGGTTTTCCATAGGAGATATGAAGAGAATGATTTTAAATGAACAGATAACATAATGTTCTTTAATTACTGGTTTTGTTAATCCACAATATACAGGATGACCTTAGAGATAGCTTCCTTCCACTTTGCTTCCTTCAGTCTTTGTTATACAAGAAAGCCTTCATAAATTCTCTTACGTTTCTATTGCTGCATCCAGGAATTCATGTATTTTCGTTTTCTTTCTTTTTTTTAAGTATGGAACAGTTCACAAATTTATGTGTCATCCTTCTACAGGAGCCATGCTAATCTCTGTATCGTTCCAATTTTAGTATATGTGCCACCGAAACAAGGACATATTTTCACTTTAATATACTGTCCAATATTTTTCATTTTCCAATTTGTGTTTTTAACTTTTATTATCTGTTAGTTTCAAATTTTCTGTATATTTAATATGAGCTTCTAGCGAATGGCATATAATTGATTTAAAAATAATGTAATTACCTTAGTTTTTATATGACCTATTTTTCTCTTTTCTATGCAGATTATTGACACTTCACTTAAGAGTTTGCTGTAGTTTTGTGGCAAGAATTTCACCTACTCCGTATCAGTTTTTTTCCACGATGACTTGTTATAGATCTCATTTCACTCTGTTCCAGTTCATAAAAAGATATATTTAGATAATATCAAGACACTAAGTTATCTTATCCGCTTTTGGTGCAGTCCCAGAGTCTCAGAATATCTCATATTACATTTCTTTCCCCAGTTATAACTTATTGCCACATGCATTAAAAAGGTTTCCTAACCTAGGAAAGCATCTATTCTTCTATGTAATTAATTTTCCCTTATAATTACCTTCATATTTACAACTTTGATTGGTCACCATTTGTCTCATATCTGAGACTTTACGCCTTTCCCTCAGAAAATAATCTCTTATAAAGAAGTTTAGCAGTTTTTCCTGCCAAATAACAACACTAACTAGCCCCAAAATATTTTTTATATAATTTTATAGACTTTTCATATGGAGTTCCCATACAGTAACTTCTGTACTGAACTTCTTGGCTGTTCCCACTCACAAATATTAGTTTTCTATTTATCACCTTGGCGTAGAGACTTCCTCATTCCTTCCTAGGAAGAATAAAAGCAGCTTTCCTGACCTCAACATGACAATTCCTGGCCCAGGCAGTTAGCTAACTAACAAGGACAACTCTCAATTTCAGCATGGACTTACATCCCACGAAGCTGTAGCCTACCCATCTGTTCTCTCAACCTATCAGGAAGCATCACTATGTCATTTTCCAACCAATTTCTGACTCACACAGTAGCTAAACACCCCGGTCCCCAACTTCCATGCTGGCTAAATCATCCACACTAGATAGAAGCTTTGTGTGCTCTATGATCAGAGCTTTATAACTGGACTTACTACCCTGAACTACAGTTTTATCAGGGACAATACATTTTAACTTCACATTTTCTCACTGCTGGTCACACATTGGTTTAGCATGGATTCTCCCTTGGCCTACTAATTCATGCATTTAAATATATAACCATTATATCTCAATGATTTTTTTCAACACCCCGATTTTTGAGACCCAAACCTGGTATGAGTTGTCTCGATGCCCTAAAAACCTGAAATTCTCATTGTTAAACATAATAATCAAGTGGCTCAATACTCAGCAACACTTGTATTTCAAGTTTTGTGTTAACATTCCTTATATGAAGCTGTGTGATTGAGAATTTATTAGCGTTTTATTGTCTTCTTAATAATTTTCTGTCTTTCACTTTTCTGTACCTTATGGACTTTTGATATAACAGCCTTAAAAAACAAAATGTGAAAAGCAATGATTTCTTTTTAAATTATAAATTTCATGGCATGTGGAAGAAGCAACAGTCTATATTTTCACACAAATTTCTACAATATTTTTCATTTTAACATATTCCTACCATAGAAAACTCAATAATATAATGTGAAAGAGAAGACAATGCACACTATGACAATATTTATAATTGGAAATTGGATTTTGTAAATTGTGCTATTTTTCCAGTAACTTGTTTTTAGCCATTTTTATATTATACTTGCAAAATACACTACACACTATAAATATTTGGTAGCATCAGTTTGTTCATTTTATACCCTATACCGATTTAATTTATTAACTATGTAACAAAACTATGTTCCTGATTTGAAGCTTCCTAACTTCTAGTTTTGTGATGCATTATATCAAAGTCTTTTTCCTACAGTGGTATAGCACTAGTTATAAAATGAAAGCCATTTTACAAATGAGCTTCAAAATCTCTCCCTCTGTCTTTTTTTTTTAACAAGACAAACACAGTTTAAGGCAAAAGAAAATAAAAGTATGTGATCATGTTGGAAATAACATAACACATTTAAAAAATTATGTTGGTGAGCTAGTCAAAGTGGGGAAGGCCTGCAATGTCACTCAATACTCTGGGAGGCTAAGACAGAAATATTTCAAGTTCCAGCCCAGCTAGTTTAGCAAGACCCTGTCTCAAAAATTAGAAATAAAAATGAGATGGAGATGTACCTCAATGTGAGGACCCTGGGATCCATTCCCAGTAGTAGTAGTAGTAGTAGTAGTAGTAGTAGTAGTAGTAGTAGTAGAAAAGAAGAAGATGATGATTATTGTAAAGGAAGTTCAGGTTCCTGGACCTTTGTTAACTCACAATTAATTACTAGGTATTTCAGAGTTCTAAACAAAATGGAGCAAATTTTAGTTTCAAAATTGATATGCTATTTTTATATAATGTCTTGGAATTGTTATGACATATTAATAAATTTCCACAATGACATTGTTGTTAGTTCTTATTCTACAGTTTTCATTTTTGACCAAAAAGACTACAAATACTACTGAGGCATATCATGCTACCGGAAGTGTTTTGTTTCACGCTTGTTTTTGCCTCTTAACCTCGTACCCATAGCAGATTCCAGTTTACAAGTGCGGTGCTGATGAGTCTTTCCTCCTCTTCAGGCTGTTCACTGGTATAATCCTGTGGCCGTAACAACGCACTCCGCCTTGAACATTTGTAATTCTGCTCAAATACTGCAAAATGATAGATGAAAGTAGTAATATCAACAACGTCTGACCATGTCTATGTTAAACAAAACGTGTCCCCAACAAATAAATTTAACATGCTATTTTACACTATTCATTGTATCCCAGAAACAATTTTTTCATAAAGTTTTTATTTCCTCTAGAACTTTCTTGTTATGTGTCTACGGTTTTCAGAGAGGATATGACGCTGCTCACATTCCCAAGATGAAAGTATTAGTAGGCAAGAATGCAAGTGTATTTCAACAAGATCCCACTAACTCCTGTTGATCATGGATGAATGTGACAGAAAAGGGGATTATTCCACCAAGCAGCCACAATCCCTACTGCATGTGTTTTAAATCTACTAAGGAGGAGCAACAGAGACGCTACCAGAATGGTGGACAGTACTGAGTATATGGAAGAAGAAATGTATTCTTTTAGGTGTGAAATCTTTGATTCCTTTAGGGTTAGACAAATCTGTTAAAAACAAATGACAATTCATTCAACCTGGGCTTTCTGAGGATAGGTCATTTATATTTTTCATTGTTTTCAGAGAGTGTATAATGTATTGTGTCCAGTAATTTTTTAAAAAAGATTTCCCAATTGCTTCAGCAGTTTTATTGTATAGAGACAGATAAGGTGCTTTGGGAGCAAAAAGTTTGCACAAAAAAAGTTTTCATATTTTTAAGTTAAAGGAGATAATAGATTTTCTAGGAAAAGTGTTCTATACCTGAAAATTTGTAGGTCTGAGAAAGTCCTTGTGTTAGTCATTTTTCATTGGTAACACAGTGTACTAGTTTGGGATTTTTGAAAAGGCAGAATTTACAGAAATTGTAACAAAAAGAATCTATTAGGAAAGCTTACAGATCCAAGGATAGAGATAGTTCAAGATGGCAACCTACATGTTCTAGAACTGTAATGCCTGATGGCTACTAAGCCGTGAAGTAAAACTTCCGTCCAGGACTGCGGGACAGCCATTGAGAGTCTGCTGCAGATCTCAGTTGTCTGAAGAACAATGGTGAAGATTGGTGACTGAAGATCATTAGTGAGCAGAGATGTGCAAGTCGAGACTGCAGCAAATCTGTTATGGAGATCCGTGGGGTGCAGCAAGTCAGCATCAGTAGACAACTGCAAAGGTGAGAGTTTTCCCAGAGGAAGAAGCTAGAACAACCTTTCTTCATGCTTCCTGTCATACCGTTTGAGTCCCAGTTGGGCCTCCCACATCTCAGTGGGTGCTCTTCCCTCATTTTCAGGCCCGCAAGTCACTCACACTCTAATACGTGCTGCTTCTCAATTCCCAATCTAGGCGCCATTCCCAAATCCTAATCCAGGTGTGGTTCCTGATTGCCTCAAGATGGCATCATCTCTCCAAGGATCACACACAATATATATGACATATGAAATTTGTGGCAGGAAGGACTTATTTTGGCTCACAGTTTCAGAAGGTCTAAGCCATGGTCTTTAAGGGGCAGTCTCCTGGCAAAGGACATGGCGGAAGGCCATAGAAATGGAAAGCGGCTCAGCTCGTGGTCACAAGAAGCAAAATGAGTGAAAAAGATTCTATAAAAGGTGTACCTTTTACATTCAGTCCCCGGATCACTGATGTCCTCTACCTAGGCCCCATTTCCTCCTAGTCCAATCACCTGTGACCAGATCATTGGTTTTAATACACTAATGAGATTATTATCGTCACACTCCAATCATCTCTCTAGGTGTATCTTAATCAGATCAAATTGACAAAATTAACTGTCCAGTCTCTTAACCGGAACAGTCAACCAGACTTGAGTTTACGTCTGATACTTCACACTTGTTTTAATCGTTGAGATTTTTGTCATAGGGAAATTATCTATTGAGAGTACAGAGTAAAGGCTAAACCAAGGCGGAAATGTAGTTGCATTGCCTTTGAGCAGTGTTCTTCAATAAACAGGTCAAGAAAGTCAGGGGTAACATAATTCTTCCCTGCGGAATTATCTTTGAGGAAGTAGGCATGCAAGTCTCAGCATTCTCTGCATAACAGAATGGTAGTATAATGACTTTTAGTGCAGTGTTTTCAATAAAGCATGCTAAGCTCCTATTCTAATGTAGACTATCAAATATGTGAATACTTAAAACCCTATCTGTGAGGTCAATCAGCCTGGCTGTCTCTCAAAGCAAAAAAAAAAAAAAAAAAAATGTGCTTAGAAAGAAGTTTCAGAAATGCCAGTGGGAAGTGCCTGGGTGGCTCGTCCATACATTAATGTGACATTAATTGGAACAATCCAGGTAGCTTTCGCAGTACAAAGTGGTCTATATGTAGGAGAACCTGTACTTTTGTAACGAGAGAGGACCAGCACAAGGAAGATCACTTTTCTACTATGAAAAATAAATTAATCAATTTGTTATTAATGTATATCAAAGGGTAGCTCAGGAAGCAAAAATATGAAAACCTTATGTAAAAGATAGAATTGAATACTAGAGTCAATATTTGTGCATGACTCTTCCAAAAGTGAAATGACTACCTAAGTAATAGCTCTTAGGTAATATCTAGTATTTTGGTTAATTTTGGTGCAAATAGGAAATCTTAAAATCAATAAGTATAATGGGTACTGTAAAATTATAATTAATAGCATAGCACACGTATCTAGGCATAAATAAATATTTCTAGATAGAAATTATATAGGACTATGAATGTCCAATATGATTATTTATGAAATGAGGAAGTAAAAGCTTCCAAAAGGAGATTCATAGCTGGTTTTAATCCAGTTGTTTTTGTTCAGGCTCAACTGAAAGCTGTTGAATAATATAGTTGGTAATCAAATGCTGAATACAAGCTTGATTATTCAAACAATTTAGGGCTTTGACAATCCTCCCCAAGAATCATTTGATGTGATCATAAAATGTAATTTTACTTACAAAGTTAAATATAAATAGCATGTGTTTACAGGTATAAAATATGAAAGTGGGATGGTTGGGGTGCTATTTACATGAGTGATTCGCTTTGTGAAAATTACCCAGGCTATATGCATATGATTCTGTGCTCTTTTACGTGTATATTTCAAAAAAAACCCTTAATTAAAAATGTTACGGTGCTATTTGTTGTCCATCATTGTAACACATTCTTTATTATAATTAAATAAGAAAATAGCAACTTTATAAATATGACTTCAGAAAAACTTCCTTGGATTGAATTAAGACAAAGTGAATTCAAATAAAGAGATAAAAATTGATATTGAAGGATGGCATATGTGTACAAAGAAAAAGTGTGATGGAAGCTTTGCAAAGGTTTGAAGCCAGCAGGATGAGTTGTTTCTGACAAACCCTTCTTTCAGGAACACCTACCCTTGCCTACCTGCTGGGTAAGTGAGTGCTCTTCAGGGTGGCTTAATCAGCAGGGTAGGAGTATGCAAGGGAAATAACTGGTCTGCTTGTAGACCTTGGCAAATTAAAATGAAAGCGAAATAGTGTCACGTGGGCTTGAATGTCACGCAACCTGAGTGATATAACTCATTCCTTGTGCTAACCAGACAAACTGTCTCAGATAAACCAATTCATAGTCAGGGCTGTCTTTTCTTCATCTACAACAAAAAGAATAACTTTCAAAAGTTCTACCATGTACAGATACTCTCTTGTGTTAAAAATAGTTTACAACCAATAATTATTAACGAAGAGCATATTAATTTTTTTCTGTGAATTTCTTTCGGGTGGTACCCATGAACACAAATACAGTGCCTATTTTCTAGTGTATTATGAATTCCTTAAATGTAATTTTAATAATTGATCATTCTTCCACAAGTAACTAAGACACATAAAGTATATTGTTTATTACAGAGTAACTTTAATGTGCGTTGAGCCTCCTTTACTATACCATAAATTTTATGACAAACATAAGGATGTGTCATAAACTGTCCTATTTCTAGTTATCTAATTTACAAAACAATTGTTGTTACTAAGCCTTTTTTGAAATATGACTATAGTAAAATTTAGAATTATGTGCCGATTTTTATTTTCATATTCCTTTATTGCAAGCATATGACACATAATGAAAAAATACTGTGAATATTGAAATTTAAAAACTATTAAGGCAAAAGACACATTGTCATAAATCTGCTTCAATACACTCCCCTTCCTTTGAACATACTTATTCCAGCATTCTTGCTACTTTCTGAAGAAGTTCTTGAAACTGCCTCTCTCGGCATAATTTTGCTTTTCTGGATCCCGTGTCTTTAAGCAGCTGAAAACATCTACATTTTATGCTCATTTTGACTTCAGGAAAGAGACAGAGTAGCACATTGTAAGAGCCAGTAAATAAGGGCACAATGTAATGCTTTTATGAGTCTATAATTGTATGGCACTGAGCAGAAACACAGTGGCACCAGGTAAAGTCATTTGCATATATAAACTTATAACATGGCTTATAGAAATGGAGAGTATGACAAAATAAATGTGTTTGAAATGAAGAATATTTTCAGAGAGATTATTGTCAGTGTGTCTTTTAGTATAATTTTAAAATATTCACCTATATTTTGGTCATAATTTGTGAATACTAACATAATTTTTTACTAGCAATAAAAGAGCCCCAAAAGTTTAAATTAACTGATAATCTCTGACATTAGTACATAAAAGGATATGAATCCTAACTGGATTAATCCATTTGAGGGTTAAGTGTGGTTTGTTTTTTACTTTCTTGAAGTTTTTCATATTTTAAACACAGTAGCTTGTGTGTATATTTTAGTAGCCGTATACCTATTATGTTGGTTGTCATATATGGCAGAACTAAATTGTGGGGTTCTTGTAATCCATCAAAGAAATTAGGAGGCCAGAAACAATGGATTATTTTACCAGGAGATTTTATGTATACAAGAACTTAGACAAGAATGCTTGTCTGTATTTATACAACAAAGTTATGAATATTAAAACAAAAATCTGTTCAAATTATACCTTTTACTAAGAATGGTATTGTCAATTGATGCTAATGGGCCAAAGGTTATTATTTCATTCTTTAATTAGTCAATGAACAAAAATAAAGCAAAACTTGCTGCTTCATAATTAAAGTAACACTATACATTCAGGTTTGAAATGCTGAAATGCATACTTTATTACAAGTGGACAGAATGTGAGAAAACTGCTCAAATTATACCTAAAATTAATACCACTTTCACCTATAATAATAATGATGATTTTTAGTATTTTATTTTCAGTATACTAATAACTGTTGGTTTTTCTGTAATGACATTCCTCCTGAGAATTGATTACGGCAGAGGGTAAGGAATAAAAAATCATCTAACAGAAAAGCATTAGTATTTGACAAAGATGAGGAAGACTACTGACAAGAAGGACATCAGCACTTCATGAAACTTATATTTCTGATCATCACCTGCACCTGGCTTCTCCTTATTCTCACTTTTTATATCAACCACATGACTTATAGTGCCTGAAATGTTGCTCAATCTTGATTTTTTGTGTTAGTCAATGGCTGGGATGTTCTAGATTCTGTGCTGAATGAGAAAGCAACAAAATAAATGCATTTTATGTGTAAACATAGCTCTTACCAACTTAAACAATGTGAAAGTACAAAAGAAAATAAAAAGCATAAACATGTCTGTTTTAGTTACTTTTTCATTGCTGTGACTCAATACTTGCCATCCATAACTTAGGGGAGGAAAAGTTTATTTTGGCTCACGGTTTTAGAAGGTCCCAGTCCATTCATGGGCAGCCGGCAGCAGTGGAAGCACAGAGCAGATCTTCATGACATTAGAAGTAGGAAGCCAAGTCAAGTCAAATCAAGTTGCCGGGGGAACAAAAGAGTCCTTTCAGGTCTCATCTCAGTAATGCGCTCTTTCTCAACCCAGGCTCAGTATTCTTGCCCCTTCCAGGTTTAAGCGTCTGCCTCACACCTGTAACAAAATCTACACATCTGCAATCTATAATCTGCCTGTAGTTTAATCCACCTCTACAGACCAGGACCCAATCTCCTAACAACAAGGATTCTAGACATAATCCGTAACATCCAAATACATGAGACTTTTGAGGGACATTCCAGATCCAAGCACAATAGTATCTAAATTATGTTAGTGGCCTAGGGTCTCATCGGGAAACATTTAGGTCTCTTTCTTATGTAAACTATTAGAGACAGAAGAGTTATTGCAGATAACTGAACTTCATTAGATAACTATGTATTTTACCTAAGTCATACTCTGTCATGAAGAAAGATGAAGGGAAAATGTTTGCTTTCAAGGGCTTTCGTGTGTGTGTGTGTGTGTGTGTGTCTGTGTGTGTGTGTGTGTGTGTGTGTGTGTGAACAGTGAAGGATAACAAGTGCAAGCAGAGGACATAAGAAAGTATTGTGAGAAATATTTTGTGAAGTCTTTCATAAAAGCTCAGTCTAGCCTTCCTAGAGAAGATATTATCTTGGAAAGAAGAGACTACCTTACAGGAATGGGATTTTGAAGAGCGAGCCAGTGAGAAATTGTATTATAAGAGAAAAAGATTTGACGCATTCAGATTACTACACGTGGCTTCCATTAAAAAAATAAAAGGGGTCTGTTTGAGTTGGGAGCTCTGGGGTAAGGATCCTGGATTGGGAAGCGTATGACACAAAGGCTGCAGGTTATAGAATGTTTATAGGCCAGGGTAAATCACAGTATTTATTTTGAAGTGACTTGAGTACCTGTAAAGCATTTTAAATAGGAATGCCATGAAAATATTTCTATTGTAATGCGAGCAATCTCTTGGCAGTCATGTGTGATGCGTTCAGTGGTGTGGAGAGGGTTTTAGAAAGAACATAAAAGGATTAAGTTACTCTGAGAATCCACATAACTGCTCTCCAGCTAGCCAAGTGTTGGATCTCAACTTAACTTAAAAAAAACTCTGTCTCCAAAATGGAATCACATCAGATAGATGCCCAGATTCTACGTGTAGCATTTCGGTGGTCATTGGTCATAGGGACTCTTTCCGTCATGTCGTCATTGAAGGAGGAAAAGGGTGCTGTAGCTAGTGCCCTATTTAGCTCTCTTTCTAAATGGCGCATCATGTCAAGACAAACATAGACTAATTACTCTTAAAGGGTGTAATCCAAAAGATGAAAATTGTGAACTGCTGATAGTGAGAAATGGAGCTATAATTTCATTTTTTGGTTTTATGATAGATGTAAAAGGGACAAAATAGGGATTGCACCTAAGGCTATGACACCCAATTAGTTTTTAAGGATTAGAATCATTTATCTCTTTTTTTTTTCTTTAGAAAACCTGTTCTGTGTTCTCAGCTCAGATACCATGGATGCTAAGAATAAGCTGAAGACCTTGTAGGCCAAGTTCAGTGTTTGAGGAAGATAAAGATATCTGGTTAGAAGTCATAATAGACCATTTTCAATGTTAGGCATTGCTGCATATGCAGGTCAAAGTGAAGACCCGATATATTAACACGAACCCCGTGTCTACCACCACTGAACCTCCCGCGTAAGCTTTCACTGTGAACCACCATGCCAACATCCACCTTTCATTAGCCAATTTCTTGTGCTTTCATCTTATTTCGGCTCAAGTTTTCTGGTTTCCCAACAAAGGCAAATTCTACTTTGGGCCGCATTGAAATGATCGGACATTTAGAGAGAAAGAGGAAAAATTCCGTTGGAAAAAGGTCTCCAAAGTGAGCATTTTATTAGAGATTTAAATTTTTACTCCAGGAAGTCAGTCGATTGTCAAGTGAGGTACACTTGAGAGGTTTTTTTTTTTTTTTTAATTGGAGGGATGTAATAATGTGGTAGTAAGTAAATGGATATAGGTATGTATGTTGAAGTCCAGAAAGACGACCAGTTTGACTCACATATATATCTCTGTTTTCAGGCTACATTTTTAATCAGTGGCTACCGTTTCCCCCCATTTTTCTTAATATAATATAATGGTTGCATAATAGTTACAGTGAGCTGACGTATTTTGTGCACATATTTATCGCAGCAACATTACAATCCCCTCCATCACCATTATTAGCCCTTCTATGCCCTCTCCATCCCTCCCAATTCCCAGTATCACACCCCTTTGGTTCTATGGAATGTTGAACCATCTGAAGAGGTTACCAACTCTGAAGCACTAATCAATGTTCATTTAAAAACTAACCTAAAACCCTTTCCAATATTCCAACTGAACATGTGGAGAACTGGTGGCCAATACTATGCCATCAATCCAAAATATAAATTTTCTTTAGATTAGTTTTTTTTTTCCTTCAGAGATAGAAAATCTTGCAAGGAAGAAGAACAACTTCGAAAACTTAAGGCGGCAGGTTCGTTCCCTGACAGCTTAGTTTAGTGATACTACCAGCAAAATAGAAGAAAAAAAATGAATTGAGCTGAGTTCAGTTTTTCTAGAGTAAATTCAAAACTCATAATGAGAATGATTATTCAGGTAAACACGCAAGGAACTACAAAATTTGTAGGCCTATTCAAAAATGGGCCTAACTTGGGAAGCCTTAATAACTCATAGTGGGAAATGTTTTGAATTTACACATGAAAATGGCGATTGTGCTTAATGAAGCATACATCACGATATAATTTTATAGCATTGTTCCTACAAGAATGCATCACAACTCATTAGAGTTGGATTTCAAATACTATTCAGCTCAATAAGTCACAGCCCAGTGCATGTATTGGTATGTGGAAAGAGATTCCAAAGAATGAGTCCACCTGGACCAGGACATATATTCATATTCATTGAGACTGAGAAAGAAACTCAAATGATATGTTTGTATGTGTCTTGAACAGTTCCCAAGTATTCCAGCTTTGGGTGACAAATTTTTCTTTTTATTTTTTATTATTATTTTATCCAGATGTGGAGGGAAGGATCTGGTAAAAGAAATGGAACAAGGAGTCCACTAAAAACAAATTTGCAATCATGCTTACTATATAAAGCATGTGAGATTTTCATCTTTCTCTTTGGGAAGAATGTTTTTCTTCTAAGAATATATTTTCTGAAGACATAAATATATGTGTCTTTAAATGTATTTGTACAAAACTGTAATTTTATTTTACAGATATTAACACATGTATACATTTATTGATATAAAAATTTTAACATTTCACTTGATGGTATTAGGAATAATTTAGTTAGGTACAAGAAAGCTTTCAAAAATCTTATTTTCATGTCTTTCCTCACTAATAATTCACATAGTATTAACTGTATATGTGACAAATTATTATTTCTAAAATGAATTTCTTAACAGAGAAAGCAGCACCTGATATTTTACTATTATTTATCATGATTTAAAATGAGTTCTATTGAGCAAAATAGAGAAGTGAAGTTTAAAGTATTACATAAAAATCACATGTAAGTTGGATTCAAAATTCAAGTATTTTCCCTCTACTAATCTATGAGTGGGAGCTTTCAAGATAGTCCATCTATTTGAGGCTAAATTTTTTAGAGCATGTGTGTTTAAATAGACATATGTTTCATAATCTGATATATTGATTTGTTTGTTCGAATTAGAGTATGTGTGAACATTTTTAAATCTGTCATCACTTTCTTGACCCCAAGCCAAGTATTTTTACTTTGGAGAGTTACAGGCAATACTCAGGCTGAACTGTTCAAACCATAAGTTGCTTTTCTGAGACACCTAATCCTTTTGTAGTACTATATTTTCTGGAAGTAGGTCTAGCTTTAATACTTTTAAGCATAGAAAAAAAATGATAAACAACCTCATGTAATTAAAGAGAATATTTTAACTATCCTCTAGTTTATAAGAATAAAAGCTGACTCTCCAGGCTAAAGCATCAATATCCATCCAAGCTCTAACAAGATTCATTGAGCTTTCATTGCTGAATATATTTTGTTAGACCAATATTTACAAAAAATATATATGTTTTCATATGAGATAATTGAATCTACAGCATTATATAAGGTCATTAAATATTTAGAAAAATGTAAAAACTCGATATTGCATTAAATTTTAAATGTTATCTCATATTTTTTATTACTCTGCATACTCCTACATTTTTGGACACAATCAAGAATTTTCAAAAGAAATGAATGGAGATACCAACTCTGTGACCCTCCAGTCCCATGGAAAATTTCTATGAGGCATTTCCTGGTTTAATAGTTTTTGAAGAAGGTTATGTTGTTCTGCACATATTTCAAATTTAACATTGATTGAATCATTGCTTTCATCATCCATTTTCAAGATATGTTTGATTAAGGTGTATAAGATGTCACCTAAAATTACCTAAACTGGCCTCTCTTTGTGGTCACAAATTTATGGCAAAGCAGTAATCTTCCATTTTATATGAAGTTGTACTATAACTTCAGATTTTCACTCTATAAAAATTAGAACACAAACCACTAAACATTGAAAATTCATTTCCTTCAACATATATATCTAAATTTAAGAAAGCCTCAAAGATTCTAACTCCCTAAGTCATTTATCTCTTTGCATCTCTCTCTTCCTGTTCAGCTTAAAGCCCACAATGCATTTCTGCTTCTACTTTTCCTACTCCTTCTCCAGCCTTATAAATTAACTGGTTTTCTATGGGATTTCATTAAGGATAAAAGCGTTACATTGTAAAATATGTGGATCAAATTGTGATCTATAGTTTTTGACTTAAATCTGAACAAGAGCCAAGTACAAAACTGTAATAAAGTGTTTTCCAATAGTCTCATAAACTAGCTGAAAGAATCAGAATTGGGCTAGATCCTGATTTCCTTCCATTGCAAATATGAACCATTTATGTAAGTGCCTCTCAGACAGAAAAACAAATGTTGAAAGTAGTAGGTTAAAAATAGTTTAGCATCAGCCATGATATTGGTGTTGGAAGAAATGCTTATATAAGACAATATAATTCTCACATTTCTTTTAAGACTAGCTCAAATGTCATCTCTACTGAGATACCTTCCCAGACTGTTGAACCCACGGCTCCTTTCCTTCTGGGATACTTGGTGTAGACATGGTTAAACAGAAAACACATGAGCTGCTGCTGCCAGGAAGAATGCTTAATATCATGCGGGGAAAGCAAGGCTGCCAAGGCTGCTTTCCAAGGCTGAATCTCTTGTTGCATTCGACCTAATCCTCAAGTTGTTCTCTCTGCCAAATTATGGAAAAATAAATGTCCCCTTTCAATATCACAATAAAGCCAATAGACACAGCTGTCCAGAGAAGGGGAAAGGATGGAGACGGACTTTAGATCTGGAAAAACACCAGCCTAGAGACATTTCATTCATTGACATTAGGATTAGGGTTTTTCACACATTCTTGGAGAAATAGAATGCAGTTATTTTTTGAGTTCTCCTGAATGTAATCATCTCATTAGGATTAAGTAAATGCATAGTAAGCTGTTCGGTAGTTATTGTATAGTGCAGAATCAGCCATTCTGAAGTTACATGTATAATGCTGACTATTAAATATCAACTTAAAAATCCTTATATTAGTTGCAGGGACAGCTGCCTTACTTGGGCCAACATGACTTCTAAGAAACGAATCATAACTAGTTAAAGAGTTTAGTTCTGTCAGGTCCACTTGTTACTGTACACAATGCATAATGTTGTCTACCATTGTATTATGATTGTATAATGGCTTGTGTATTACATTAAGTGTTTTTAGAAGTAGGAGCTATAACATGCACTTTTATGTGAGGGGACAAAAGAAGACGTCTCCCAAACAAGGCCAAGGGTAAACGCCAAAGCTTTGACGTTAGTTGACTCTTTTGGTGACGAAGAGGCAAGTTAGGTCAGTAAGCTATTTCACCCATATTTTGACCTATTTGGTGAAAACTTTAGAAGTAGTAACTCCTACATCCACATTCAGCAACAACAGCTAAAACAATCCAAGTGGCAGCACTGGCCATTTGTTGCTAATAATGCTGGGACAAGCTATAGTGTCTGTCCCGCTCAGAAACAGTGGGGGATCTCGGGGACCAACTCCCCTGCTTAGTTAGAATTTCCTCTAACCTGGAACCCTCAGATCTGTTCTTCTAGGCAACTAGAGTATCTGGAAGCTACATGACCTGTGACATTCCCTTTTTCTATCGTGAAGAGGTGGCCTTCTTACGTGAGCCTAGCAATGGTTACAATTACTGCCTCCACATCACGTTTTTTTTTTTTTTTTCAAACTTCTCTAGAAGACCAGACAATGAGCATTCTGAGCTCGGCAGAACACTCGTATGCATATTTTTGTCATTTTCAGTTATATTTCTTTTCAACTCTTAACAAATGAAGTACATCACCTAATAGGTTTCAGCTTTGCTTCTACCTCAGTCCCTTAGTTACCCAATTTTAGCTTGCAGACAAATAAATTGGGTGCTATTAATCTTTCTGACTTAAGCTGTGCTAAAGATAGTTTCACAATATGCTCTTATAGCCAGTTGGCCTTGACCTAACGGAAGACAGAAAGAAGTCTAAGGCCAAGAGTTAGTTACTTTGGTGTAAGTGTAACTTACAGAAAAACATTCAATCCTTTCAAACCCTGACCACTGCTAACTCTTGAAATCAAATCTGTCCCAAGAAGCGTTTGACCTAATTGATATCAACATTCTTCAAGCATATGACTAGGCTCTTTGTCACAAACAGATAAGGCACTGACAGAGGATTTGAGCTTACTTACTGTAGGGGTATAGATTCGCTATATAGACTTTCAGCAAGCAGGACGATCTGCCTCTTTACCCTACCTACAATTATAGGTATTTCAGAAGGAATTAACTAAAAAAGGAAGTGAAGAAACAAAATCTTGTTAAAGTTTAGATTTCTGAGCCCTAGATTATTTTCCCCCCATAAACTTATTGTCACTCTGACATCTACCTCATGGCGTCTGTCTTTTGCTTTCAGCCATCAGGCTGTATGGGCTTGCAACACGAGGAACACAGCACAAAGCACTTTCTTTGCTGTGGGTACAGTGGGCAAGTGAGGACGTTAGTTGTACTCATTGGAGGGCTGATGTGGAACCAGGGATAACGCAAGGGAATAAAATGCCAATCAACATGAGGTTACCGCTTTTAAATAAAAGTTGTCAATTCCATAGTGTTTCATAGTGTTTCATTTTTGTGCATTGGCTTGAATGGGAGCAGAAAATAGCTAAATATGATGTTTGACTAGATTTCTGAATTGGTAGAATTTCTGAACATGAGGCCATTTCATCAAGAGAGATTCGATCCAGCCCATCTTGACTATGCGGAAAAAGCACACATCAAAATAGTAAATACTGTAGTTACATAGCTCAATGACATTAAATTATATTAGTGTTGATATTACAAAACATGGTCCCTCTTAAGTTGATTAAAATGCGCATGTACATCCAAACACAAAGAAAAAAGTACAGCTGACTGTTCATTATCCTTTGTAAACGTCTGCAATCTGTCTCTCTGTTCTTTTGGTTTGTTTGGTTTTTTTGACAGTATTTTTACTTAATGTGAACAAGTTTATGCCACTGGTTGTCAGCATTAATGCTTAGAGATTAATTTTCTTTCAGGTGTTTTAAAATTGGAAATTTTAAAAGTCTTTAACTGTTGGCTCTATCATTCACATGTAATTATTGCATTTTCCCTGAATGAGACTTAATTTAACTAGGCTTTCGTCATTTCACTGGAATGCTGGCATTTTTCACATTAATGCTTTAGCCTTCCAGTAACTTTACAACACCGTAAAGTGCCTTGAAAATGTAACAGGGCCTAATCACTTCCAGGAGAATCTTCAAGGTGTGAGAACTATTATTAAAAGCACGAAAACTGTGAATAGTAAAATTATTCTATTTGGGTATCAAACTCTTTAAATACGATAACATTATGATATTCTGAGAACTGTTGAAATTACCCGCAGAAATTTAGCCCCGAACGTTACTTTTAGACATTGAATAAACTAACCTTATGTTGTATTAAGAGGAAATTTTAAAGTAGGTATTTTAATATTCAAGGTAGTAGCAAAAAAATTAGTTAAAACCTGCCTACCCAGATTAACAGTCCACCTTTAGCACATAATGGTTTCTCATCTTGCAAAAATATACTTAAAACTATGTGGATGAGTTTAAAAGGGGCTGATCTTGCTTGTTAATCTGCACGGAATACATGTACTTTGACTAGTTTTTAATTGTTAGAGTATTTATTTGGGTCAATGTTTTAAATTAATAAGGTATAGTTTGGGGTTTAGGATTAGCCTCTTACCAGGTAAGCAACTACTACTAGACAGCTTGAGCTATTACAAGAAAGTACCATGGATTGGGAGGCTTAAAGAATAAAACTTCATAGCTACACAGTTCTAGGGGCTGAAAGTCTCGGGTAAAGGTAATGGCACGTTTGGGTTACTCTGAGGCCTCTCTGCTGCACTGGAGTTGGCCACACTTCCTCTTGCGCCATTACCAGACCTTTTCTATGACCATACACATTCTTCATGTCTACCTTCCTTATAAGGATATCGGGCACCCTATATCAGGTTTCTACCTTCATAATACCTTATCAAAACACTAAGGAAAGAAGACCTACAGAAAGTGGCAAGAAATTTATAAAGTAAGTGTGTTTGAATCGAGTGGGAGTATATTGAAGGAGATTAACAACCATGTGCCTTTTCTGTACTTATTACAAATTTAAATATGTACCTTACATTTGGATCACTAATCATATTTTCTACAAGTGGTCATGATATGTAGTATCTGAAGAATGAAGAAGCATTTTAATTTTTTAATTTTATTTGCAACACCACAGATAATGACTTAACCCGTATCTCCAAATAATTTTTCTTTTATATTTACAATTCAAAATCTTATTGAATTTCGGTCAAAACTTTGTTATGACCCCATGGTTTAACTACATTTGTATAGCTCACTCAACCTATTTCTTTTCTTATACTTTCATGTGTAGTAGTTAGGTCTTTGTCTTTATATAAAGTCATTAAACGTAAGAAAAAAGTTCAAGTAAATATGAAGTATTGTTTGATATGTTTTGTTTTCCCCCAGATAGTCTTTCATTCTGTGTGGATGATAAGTAAGTTTTTCATAAGAAATGAATGCAAACCCCAACTCAATAAGTCTCTACTCCTCTGCAAAATCGCTGTAAAGTATTCCTTATCGTTAATTTGCAAGAAAATGTTCCACTCTTTTGCATTTATTTCTGATTCAGCATTGATTGGATCATTGATCCCACTATATTTTCTCAACATATGCTTGATCAGGGAGTTCAAAATGCCACGTATAATTATACAGAGTTGATAAAAAGAACCGGCTTTTCTCACCAGTCATGAGTTTGTCTATGTCCTAGCACTAATGTTTTTCAAGGAAATTTTCTGTTATCTATATTTGTAATGTGTTTTTATTTTATTGTGTGATGAAATTTAGTTTCAGTGATATCTTTGAGCGCCAGATGCAGACTAAGAGGTTGATAAATAAAAGCTGGTCATAAAAATGACCAAGATGCAGAACGATTATTAGAGAGTAAGCAGGTTATTTGAGAGAAGACTGTGAAAAATTTTTAGATATTTAGAATCAGTGCCACAAATAAACTTCAAAAACTTTCTACTGCCTTGGTTTTCTGAATGAAGTATACACTCACTTTTTTATTACATTTAGCAATGATCGTCTTTGTTGTCTTTTTTTAAAAAACTTTTTCAGTGGCAATGTGATTTTGTTTGTTTATTTGTTTCGTTTTATTCTAATACTTAGGGCAAGTTACCCTTCCAGTTGCCAAACACATAATATACCTGAATTATGGATCTGTGGTCCTGCAATTTGAAAAAAAAAACTATTTTTAATGTTATTTTTAGAAGAAAAATACTTATAAAATAGAAGAAAAAATGAGACACATTGTGAGCTTATGGTGCTTTGATTAATGGAGAATTATATCTGAATTATTCGGTAAACAGAAACTTATAATCTCCAGTGGGGCATATTAGTAAATACCGAGGCAGAAAAAATTCTGTTCTCATGATATGGAAGAATGACGATTGTAAAACAAGAATCCAAGAGGGAAAAAAAAATAGACACCAAAAATACAGGTGTATTATTAATTTGGGGATAAGAAAGGAAAACAAATGGAAATTAATGATCTGAAAAGAACATTCTCAAAGTTATCTATTCCCACACAGTACTTGGAACATCTTAATGTGTCCCTTGGGATATGCTTACCACATTTTGCATATCACAGCTTTAATATAGCTATAAATGAACTATAGTGGAAAGTACAGGGACAGTTAGTATAACTTCATTTTGAATTCCAGATCTGTAAGCTGTTCTTTTGTTTTTCATTAAACTGAGGCATCAGAAGATAAACATAGCAAGAAAATGTAACCCCTAACAAAATAAAATAATTATTTTAGGCAGGTGATGATTAAAATTCTCCTAAATTATAAAGTTTATAACATTTCTACTTGGGAACGTCAAATTATCAAGTCCTGCATAAAGGTATCATTTTATTTCTTATTGATCATAATTAAGGCATTAGCTTTTGTCACTGTGGTCAGAAACCTGAGAAAAAGCCACTCAAAGAAGGAAAAAACAAACCTTGTTTGACTCACAGTTTCAGAAGTTCAATTCATGATCTGCTGGAGTCGTTGCTTTTAGGTCCATGCTGTGGCAGAAATGCCATGGGAGACCAATGGGGCAAAAATTGCACAATTATTGTAGCATTCAAGAAGCAGAGGAAGGAGCCAAAAGGAAGAGTCAAGGGAGTAGATACACTCCACAAACATCACGACGAGTGGCTCATTTCCTTCAAGAACGCCCCACATCCGGTTTCTGTTACTTCCGACTAATGTCTGCAAAGTCTGACCTTTGTTTTCCAATAGAGTAAGCCTCCGATGAAGTTAAAGCCCTCACAATCCAATAACTTCCCCAAAGTCCAGTCTCTGAACACAGGAGTGCTCTGGAGACATTTGAGATCTTATCTGTAACAGACAAAATACTCAACTTCTAAAGTTTCAGTGGGTTTTGCAAAGGTGAAATCGATGGGACAAATCCATGCGAAATGTACTTATAAAAACCGAAATAAGAGATAAATAAAGTAATATTAGAGAGAGCAAATAAAGAGAAATGAAAGAAAAAAATAAAACAACCTTACAAAATTAACACTGCCTCAAAAGAAGGAGTTTTTATTGTCAAAATCTGAGTGTGATTTTTAGCTATGAAAAGCAAAATATATACTTTGGCTACACATTTTTTTCTGTCTTAGAAATATATTTGAAGACCCAAGCAAAGCAAGTTGGACATTCTGAAACCCCCCAAACGGCTGCTTTAGCCTCTCTGCTCTGTGTAGAAGGATGTTGAACATTTATTAATGCGTTTGCTTATTTGTGAATACTGCTCAGTTTCATGGTGCATTTCAAGCATCTCTGAATTTCAGCTTGCAATATGGAACGTGTCAATATAGTTAGAATACTTATTTGGGTTCCATTCTGTGAAGCTGCTAATACATTTATTCTGGGGAACAGGATCCTGATTATAATTATCAATATGATCCATCTGGCTTAGCGAGAAGTATTGAAAACGGAAAATCTTGAGAAAAAAATCATTAAAATACAGAACATAATTATAGAAAAAAACATATGCAAGTTATTAAACTGTTAGCCTGAACAAATGGCTTAGTTTCAACAAACCATAATTAATTGACAGTGTACCAATAGAAAATATCCTTAGCCATCATTGGATCTCAGATTTACATGTGTTCCTGAATCTATTTAAGGTTTTGTTATTCTTTTGAATCATAATTTATATTATCTCCACTCTGATGCTTTATTGCAGCTTACCAAAATTCAGGACTTTTATATATAAAACATTCACAAAAGCATTCTTTTTCATATCTATTTGCTTTTTTCCCTCAAATTTATGCAAAGAATAATTTTTATTAAGTTTATAATTTCCAAAGCCTACACACACACACACACTCACACACACTCACACATATATCCTGGGAAATGACTCTGTAGACACCCTAGTATTGCCATCACAATCAACCCAACCTGGGGCTCTGGATGTTAGAATTCTGAAATCAAGGTGTTGGCAGGTGTGAGCTTTCTGCAAAGCCACTGGGTGAGATGTTTCTTCAGAGACTGAAGGACAGTTTGTGGCCAAATAACAAATTCCTCCATTTTCACAAGACTGTTTCGCTTCCTGTCTCTTTCCTCCTCTAAGAGCACAAATTAGGGGCTGGAGGAATGGCTCAGAGGTTAAAAAGCTTGCCTAAAAAGTGTTAAGTCAAGCACTAAGTACTCAAGTTTCATTCCACAGCACCACATAAAGTGGGCATGGTGGAGCGCACTGGGGAGGCTGAGATTGCAGTGAGTCCAAGGCCAGATTGGGCTCCATAGTGAGTTCAGGACCAGCCTGGGCCCCACAGTGAGATCCTGTTTCAATAAATAAATAAACAAATAAATAAAAATAAAAAGCCACTAATTATATTTCCCACTGCTCTTGGTTTGGATCTTGAGTGTCTTTTGAAAGAGAAAGGCTTATGTTTTGGAACTCTGTGTTAATGGAAAGTAGGACTGCCTGGAAGGGACAGATGCTTGGTGTTTGACCTGGAAAGATTGTGTCAACTTGTTGAGACTGGGTGTTGTTCAGGGCAGAGATTTCAGGTGTGTGTTGTTGACTTGGGGGCCAGGAAGGGACAGAGAGGAACCCACCCTGGAAGGGGCAGCAACTCACAGCTTGAAGTTATTAAAAGAAAGAAGAATCATTGTTACAGGCTCCCCCCACCCCCCACCCCGGAAAGCTCTCCTCATGGCAGCTTCTTCCTGTGAAGGCTCTCATTGTTACACCTTCTTCCTGAAGAAGCTCTGGCCTTGCTTGAGCCTATAAACTTCACTCCGCTCTTGTGTGGCTCCTGTCTGCAAGCAGGTGAGCAGCTCTCCAGCCTCTGCTATATGCATCCACCCATGCCAGCTGCCTATGAGGAGACTGAAACCTTCTGAAACGCTGAGCTACATAAAACCTTCCCTTTGTTTGTGAATGCTGGGTATTCCGTCACAGCATTGATTAAGTGACTAAGACACCGCCCTAATGACGTCATATTTTATTGATGACACCTAAAAAT
This sequence comes from Ctenodactylus gundi, assembly GCA_004027205.1. Classification (NCBI taxonomy): domain Eukaryota; kingdom Metazoa; phylum Chordata; class Mammalia; order Rodentia; family Ctenodactylidae; genus Ctenodactylus; species Ctenodactylus gundi. The sequence goes on along the minus strand of PVKB01002730.1, from coordinate 59,520 downwards.
ATTGTCTTTATAAATAGTGTCAACTAATTTTAGGACTTTAATACACATCTTTTTAGGAGAGAAATCAACCTATGACTTAATAAAACTGTTATACAATCAAATGCATAAAATTAATGAGAACATATTCCAGATTTCATAGCAAAAAAATCTGTTTTTATTTTACAATTACTTAAGATTTTCTTTCTAGCTGTAGTCTAGAAGTTATCGTTTTCTCCTAATTATGAGCTAGGTGTACTTAAACTTCTTTGACCACTTTGATCAAAATGGCTATGTAAGCTATTGCTTTCAAAAACATTCTAGCAAGTTCCATAAATAGTAAGTAAGCATATTTTGGATTAATACTTTAACTGAGAATTACAAATGCTTAAAATAATACTAAAATTATTTTGGAGACATCCAAAATCTACCGATACTGTAGAAAAGGTGTGGCTCTGATACTTGGTAAGGGACTGAGATACAAATTGATGAGCTTGTTATAGGTCTAAACCAAGACACCACTGAATGCCAGTTGGGACAAGGTAAGGTTGTTTATGATGGCCTAGATGTTATCACAGCTGATGGCCAGGCTGTTCCTGGAATCTGGGTGAGTCTTCAGAGAGCAGCCATTAACAAGCTTAGCAAAGCACTTATGAAGGCAACAAGAAGGAATTTTACATCATTTACATAGCAACCAATTACAATTTGACAAATAAATATAGACACTCTAGATGACCTATTAAATTTGGATTTCTTTGTCTCATTAGGGTGGGCCCTACTGTTAACAAGTGGCCAATCATAATCTGACACCCAGTGATCATCTTTGGTGGGTGACATATGGCTTTTAGCTGGCCCCCTTCTGGCAGACTGTTACAGTCGTACCATCGGGCTGCAGGAATTACATTTTATGTTGGCTAGCCAGCAGAGTTACCAGGACAGCTGGGAATTCACTGGGTACAATTTATAACAAGATTAACTCACAACCTGGTTACAGAAAGTCACAACAATTTGAAGTTATGGAAAATTACAGAATTTCAAAAGTACAGAGAATTACAGCATTTTTGGGTTGCAAAAGTCAGAGATGTTTATAAGCACTTGATATAATTAACAGAATTAGCAGGAGATACAGAACGTTTAGAAGCAAACATATAACTTGAATAACATAAGCTCCACAAAATGGAGTCACTCTAGTCATCTCAACAGTCTGGATTTTAATGGCACTGTTGGAAGTTCAGCATTTGCCTCCATTATTTTCTTAAATTCACTGACTTTAGAGTATTACCTGTCATTGTTATAATCCCAGTAGAGATTGTCGCAGGTTCCTAATATAAGAAAAAAATAAAATTGGAATAGAAGTGTAGAAATCAAGAAACTGTCTTCAGATATTAGGCGTTTGGTTGAGACCCAGATATATTTGTCCTAGCCAAAACAGCCCTCATAGGAACCATAGCCTGAAGTTCTATGGCATTGGACTCTGGTGAGATTAGTAGAAAGGTGACTTGAGCTGACATAACTACCTGCAAGAAACAAAAGTCTTCTCTGGGATAATATATCAATAGTTTCTACTTACACTGTATAGCACCTAACCAAGAATAATTAGTCCTATATAAAAAAGGAACATACATATAAAAGACAAAAAAATAGTAGATGATAGAAATTGACTCACAAGATTTATAGATACAATCATTTTCTGATATGAACAACAGCTTGTTATTGATACACTAAATATAATGTAATATGAGTTCTTTCAAAGCCCCAAATCATCAAACACCAATGCCATATCTTAACAAAATTCTGCTTTATTAATTAAAACAGTCAGCTTTACAAAATTTAAGATAGCTTAAGAGAAAATTAGTAGAATAAAAGATAATTCATAAGAGACTATCCCACCTGAAGTCATAAGATATAAAATGCTTTCAAATATAAAAACTGAATTAGTCATATTGAAAAAAAACAGAATAAAACCCAGAGGCACATGAAACAATAACAAAGAAAGAGCATAATTTTTGAGTAAATCTACATAGATATTGTATAAAACAAAAATACAAACAAAACAAAAAATTGCTATCAGATATAGGGTTTTAAAATACTGAAAGAGTGTATTTAATGTATTCCAAATGCTTTAATGTTATTCAACTTCTTTAAAACAGGGAAAATATGAAATAATATTAGACTTATAATGAAAACTATTTTGGTATGGAGGATAACAAAATTCTATAAAATACTATATAAATAATGAATAGAAGCTAAAATATGGTAAATAATGAAATTAGAAAAAATATGGATCAAACAGTGAATAGTAAGTTAACTTCAATATATATTAAAACATTAAAGATAAGTTAAATATTGTAATCGAATATAATAGTTTGAGATTATATATGTTTATTTTCCTAAAATGAACCATATTTGTTTTAATAAAAATATATGAAGGTAAAGTCATTAAAACATATCCTGGGTTAGTTATAACTTACAAGATCAAATTGAATTATAAGGAAAACTATTAAGAAAAAACAATATATATAATATGTAATTTTTTAAGTTGAGCAGAGTTAAAATGAATATCAGTAGCTAGAAGAAAACTGGACAATTTCTAAGTATCTAAACATGTAGTGGATCATTTCAAAATAACTCACAAAGTTGACAATAATTACCACATAAAATTTTATGTATTCATTCATGGGAACTCAAGCAACAACAAAATTTAAACAAAAAGTTATTTTCTATATGTGAGAACAGGGATAAATCCTACAAGTATTGTGTAAAATCTGTGTCCCAACTGCACACAATCAGGTCCCATCTATAAACCATTTATGTTATAGAGTAGAAACAGGTAGTAGCAGTGACTGGGATGCCACAAGAACGATTTTCTGATGATATTGGCAACACCAGTTCCTGGTTTACACTTGGATTCAAGGGGAAGTTAGCTTTGTGATATCTCATGTGTCAGGATTATCCATGTATACACATAAATTACATTAAACAGAAATGTGCAGGTTTGGTTTTACATATTGGGTTGTTAGTTTAATATGACATCACTGATTTGTTAGTTATTCTCAGTCTTCTACATTTCCAATCCCATTGTCCATTGAGTGACCATTGTAGCTTCTGTGGATAAAAGCATCTTCGGTAGTATAGGTTCAAAGAATCACTCGGCTTATAGAACAGCTGTGTCTCTGTCATTCTATTCCCCTACCCTTGTACATCCTCCTGCAGGGTTAGGTTGTGTCTGCCAAGCTATAACAGAGCTTCAATGTAACATATCTTCACCAGAGTGAAGTTAGCATTACTACTACATTTGATAAAATGAATGTACTTAATATGTCCCCATCCTGTGACAGAAATAATACGTGATTGTCTTTTCATTTCACAAAAGGGAATTTGAAAGGAAGGGAAGTAAGTAACTTGTTTGTGTTTTCTCTAGCATGTCGGTAGCAAAGTTGGGAATAGAGGCACTCCATCTATTCCTCCAAAAACCTACTTCTCCTGCCAGATATGCACTTTCTGCAAGAGGACTTCCTAGGGTAGCATAACGGAATCTCACTTGTGTGATTGTGTGATTGAGTCCTTGTTCTATTTCATACAGGAAGAATGACAATCGAGCAAGCTTTTAGGATATACTACGATTATTGTGATACTGGCTACACTGGATTTACCCAACAGCTGGAGGATCACAAGTTCAGAGAAAGTCAGATAAAATGACTTTCTGAGTAAAGTTTCAAATGTGCTGAGTCATATTTCAAAGTGCATTAGAGAATAACAGCCAAATAATAATAATTATAACATTAACAGCACCGCAATCTGAGAGCAGTGACTTTTACGTGGTAGTTGGGATGGTGAACAGCTTGTGTCTTGCTCCAGATCAACACATCATAAACGTTCAGTGAGTCAATTCTCTCATGTAAATAGGCTGCAGATGCGGAGTCAAACAATGGGCATGATTTCTAGTGTTGAGAGGTTAGGGAACCAGCCTGGGTCTCTCATTGTTTCCTATTGTCTGCTCCCTCTGCCATCTGCCGCATTACAAGATTTTGGCACCAGCGTAAAGACTTACCCACCAGCAAGTCAGGAGACACTTAACTTCTGTGACACCCGTAAAACAATGTAGGGTATGCAGTGGATTTCTTGCAGTCTTTAACTATATATTTTAAATTCAGGAAAGTTACAGTTGGAAGCCTTTTTCTCATCGGTTGATTTAAATGCTGTGTTGGTGTTTATGGGTTCCTGCTGGGTTATAGCGATGAAGTACTCACTTGTAAGAGCACTAGGAATAGAAAAAAGCACAACTATCAACGGCAAAGACACCTCGTCTCTCACACCCGTGATTTCCTGGGAGAGGTGGTGGTTTATGTAATGCCTGGGCAGGGGGAAGGATTTGGAGAAGGCAGATAACCGAAGCTATGGGGCTTTGGCAGTCTTAAGGTGCAGAATGTTGTGAAATTATTAGAGTAAATGATAGCATTCTTAGAGGCAGAGCATTGATTGAAAACAGCATATAAACACCAAAACCCATAGTTACCGTGAAAGAAAGCGAGAAAGAAAGACTCAGTGAAAGAAAATGTATGTGTCTGTGCTTTTACGGGACGTACATGAATGAGGAAACTATTGAAAAGGGTTGTTGTCGTGGTTTTACTTTTTGAAGTTTAGAATCGACCAACTTCCAATGAAGCTGCCTGTCATTTTGCTGTGTGTTTCAATGAGTCTTCATGGGAAAAGACATTTCCTGCTGGATGTTAAGACAAAATTACAGATCAAGTCATGTGTAAGAATTCGAGACAACAAAAACTGCAGATTTGCCTCTTCTATCCAGAGATACTCATAACACACACACATACACATAAACACACAAAATAAAATAGATTTTAAAAATCCAGTTTGAAATAATAGCAGAGACATTTTATAAGGAAAAAAAATCACTTGAGCAGACATTGCCACATTTTCATACACGAACAAATAATTATCCAACTCTGGGCTTTCGTTGCTCCTTGAACAAAGAAAATAAAGAAAAATAAATAATATTTTGCTTTGAAAATTTCTGTTCCTCATGCACCAGAACGTAACAGTTTTATAGAGTGGCTCAGAAACATTATCTTATTCAGGAAATTTAGAATGTATTAGAATTTCAACATCAGCTAATTCCCCATCTGTTTTTTCTGCTTAGACTCAGCCTATGAATTGCATTGTCTCTGCTCTTGCATTGATCCTAATCAGACGTCGGAAGTGATCATGGGGAATCCTGTCTTTGAAGATAATAGTACTACTCACCTTAGTGCTCCCGTTACTGACATGTTCCTCTTTGCTCAAGGTCTAATTCTATCTCTCTGAGCCCTGTCATGTGTCCGTTTTATTAGAATCCCACTCACTCTTAGTGTGTTGGATTATTTTAACCCATTGCTCATCTCATCTGAAGTTCGTTTCCAGTGTAAGCACACACTAGTTCATCCTTAATCATGATTTTATTGAAATAATTTTATTCAAGCATGCAATATCTCAAATGTGGAAGAATTAGAATAATTACAAAAGTTGTATTAGCTCATAGTACAAAAAGGAAGCAAATATCATGCTGGTAATGGTGGTATAATGGATTACACTTTTTTTTTTTTTTGAGACAGGGTCTTTCTTACTCTGTAGACCAGGCTGGTCCCGAATTCACTATGGAGCCCAGGCTGGCCTTGCACTCATGGCCATCCTTCTGTCTCAGCCTCCTGAGTGTTAGGATTACTGGCAAGCACCACCACACTCAGCTTACATGGTGCTGAGTAATCAAATTATCAAATTCAGGTACTTAGTGCTTGCTAGGAAAGCACTTCAACTGCTGAGCCATTCCTCCAGCCCCTATACTAATTGCTATAATATGGTTTTGGAATACTTTTGAATTCTCGTTTGAAAGGCATTCACTGTTTCTGCTCTGATATAGAGTGATAGCTAGGGAAAGAAAGAAATGTATAAAATGAATCTTGAAAAAATATGCGGGATTTATTTTTATGGTGAAGATGAAAGGCATTTAAATGGAGAAAGGGCAAAACTACAAATCAAAATTATCAGAGACCTAGAGGGAGAGGGAGTGAGGAAGTTGGGGCTGTGGGTGCACTGGGTGCTTGAACAGTGAGATGACCGTGTGAAAGCAGGTGACCTTGACTGAGACAGGTTGTGAATTTCTCATCTAATCTCTTTCTCTTCTTTGAGGAATACTTTCTGTTTTCTTTAAACATGAAGGACTCACGCAACACTTCGAACTCTTGTATCTCCAAGTGACACTCAAAATTAAAACAGAGAAAAGGCAGTGACGAAACAATGTGGCTCTATTAAATGTATGTTCAAGCTATGAATGAAATAAAGCCTGGGGATTTGTGATGTCTTATAATCTGAATAATATTTGAGTAGGGAATGGAAAACAGAAGAAAGACAATCAAAAGAAAAAAATACAGAGGAAATAATAAGTGATAGATCTAAACTGAATTCAACCACTGGCCTTATTAAATGCTAATGGAATAAATATCAGATTAAAAGGCACAGATTTTTGTAATAGATGTAAAAGCAGGAGTCAACTGGGCCATATAAGACATGCCATTAAATTTAAAGATACAAGAAAGTTTACAGTAACATAGACACACAAACAAGGATACAATTGTTACTGTAGTTCTATTGATATCAAAGAGTGGGTTGCGAGCAAAGGATATTATTAAAAGAGGACAATTCATAATGATAAAGGGACCACTAGTAGGATAAAGAAATGAGTATGCACATTTATCATGTAAGATATAAGCAACTATGGAAAATGTGTACTCCTTTCAAGTTTCAAAGAGTTATTGCACTCAAATTAGGTGACACTGATCATTAAAACAGTTATAAAAATAAAAAAATACAAAGTATACTATCTATTACATGGGAATCCGGTTAAGAACCAATAATAAAAAAAAAACATCTAAAAGCATCAAAAACACTTGGGAATTTTGAAAAGAGAAACTGCTCAATGACCCCTGATTCAAAAAAATTAACATAAGATATAAACTATTTTATCTGGGAAATATCAAATATTTTGAGATCCTCTAAGAGCAATGCTTTGAAATATGGTTTTTGGAAAGAGCAGTAACTCCTGCAGCAGCTAGGAAAGGAAAAAAGGAATATCAGAAGAAGAGTGTAACTGATAATAAAACACAGATAGGCTGAAAATACAAGCATGACGCTTACCCACTAACTTCAGCGGGCTGACTGGATCCATGTCACAGTTGTTCTCATTTTGTTCCTTAGCAAGCCCCACAGCTCCCGCTGCCTCGGAGGAGATGTCTGTCTCCACTGCCAATGGCGCCATTTTCTTTGACACGTGAGCTTATTCCACCATGTTCTGAAATACCCCCTCCCCACCCCGCTTTTTTTTTTTTAAGTGGAGTACCCTTTCATTACCCTTTCGTATTATTGAGTTATCTTTCTTATGAATGATCTTTGAATCGGCCTGTATTTAACATGTATATATGCACTTTTTGAATCCATGAAACTTTCCTGCTTAAAGCTTACTCTGTGCTTAGTACGTCCTTGGAAGCTATTGCGAGAGTCACCCTTCAATGATCAAATTTGCTTTTAGAAAGTTCTCACTAACTGCAACCTTTCCTCCCAGAATTACTGTCGTTAATACGACATGCACAAATGAATGTGATGCTAAGGATAACTTAGTGATTGAGATCCTGCTACCTTTAAGTCACCATTGCCAGGCCATCGTCGTTTTTATGAATATTTTAACGAATATCAGCTCTTTCTTGTGCTCTCTCTTCACTTAGCCCCACTCTGATAAACACTGTCAAAATACGCAGTAGTATTCCAACCTGCGTCACTGTGAATTGGGTCCTGAAAGGCTTCGAATTCCTGCGATTGATGCTCACCAATTCTTTTAATTGTACAACTCCATGGTGAAGCACCTAACAGAGCCCAGTATTCAAGAGCCTGATCGCTACAGTGTCCCCTGTAATCACTTCCTCTAACGTCTCTGCCCCCTGCTAAGTTGTATTATATCTTTTGTGCAATTCCAGCTTTGCTCATCACAGAACTACTTTTCAAATCTTTTCTCTGTATGAACTGGGATTTCTGTTTAATATTCCACTATGCTATCTAATCAATTTCTCATTTTTTCATATTTTTCTTCAGAATCTTCATGTATGTGCAAAAGCAGATAAAATGTATGTCTTGTCCTCTTTAGATTATAACATTTCATTTTAGTTATTTTATTTTCTTGCATTGGAAAAGCAGACTCTAGCAATATTAACAGTAGCACGAGGTGAGAATATTTTGCTAATTTTAATTCAAACAAGTGCATGCTCATTTAAAATTCCATTATGTATATTAAAATGTATAAAAATCAAAAGCATCCATCCTCTGATCCTAAATTTATTCTCATTAGGAAAATATTTTATAATAGCAATATGGAGTATTGCTATGAAATACTTGCAGATAGTCGTGAGAAATAAAATGTGTTTTATTACTTCCTTTATTTTACTTTTTTTAATATAAAAAGGCAAACTCAATTAATTCATTGCAATAATAATCGTGATTGCATTCATGTAGACTTTGGTATAAGAAAATACTTGTATATTCATTGCTATTATTGACCTCATAGGAAGTAATATGAGAAAAATTATTTACTGTGTAGCAATCTACTTTACTAACAATCTGGGTTTTCAAAATTGTTGACAACAGCAGCTTCGAAAACAGGAAAATATTTTCTGACAGTGAGCTCATACCACCGACTCTGTCAAAAAAATAATCTTTTACGAAAGGTCTGGCTATTGTGCGGTAGCAGGCACACTTTTGCCTTGATAATGCAAATCCAGGGATGACAAACGCTATATTGTGTCTCCGCTGTGCTTTGAAAAATCACTTACGTTTCAGGTTTCTTTCTGCTCCAAACTGTGAATCTTCTGCACACCAAAGGTTGATAAAAATCTGATATGATTAATGGTCATTTTTATTTAACATAAAAGAGTACAATGTATCAGAATGCCTCTGATCTTGTATCGTACATTCTATCACAGCTTGTTACAGAATTCCAAATGCTCACAAAGCATCTAATGTAGCAGGCGTGAAAAGGGAACATTCTTCTTTTGAAATAAAACCAGAAAAGGTGAGATTTTTCAGTTCTCAGCAGAAAATAAAATATTGAATCTTTGTGGGGGCTTCCATTTCTGATATTTTATCATTTTTCTGTAATAATTTAGGAAATGCAATTTGAATATAATTTTTGTCACCAGTGTATGACTTGTAGGTATCTTCTAATGGTGTCTAAGTTTTATTAATCAAAGGGCAAAGGGTCATGGAAAGGACAGACTTTATTTACTAAAGGTGATACTGTACACAATTTATGATTGCAATAAATGAACAATATATTAATGAGTCAACTTTGATGGAGTCAGTGTTTTGCTTTATTCAAAACCCATTGTTATGAAGCACAATGTCATCTGTTTTGATTGTATCATTGCTGTAATTGAAGCCATGTTCTTATTAATAACCAGAGTGGAAAACTTCCAGAGAAATACGCTACACCCATCTAGTAAGTACAAAGTTGTCCCAGAGAGCTAAACCACGGCTTCCCCTAGATCTGCATAGCGCTATTAATTTGTCATTGTTTAAAATTAAATTTTGACATTGAAAGGTCTTATGAAGTGTTTGCTTCAGTGTTCCAATAGAGATGCTTCTGTGGAATTTTAAAAAAAAAATTAGACTCTGCTGAAACTATACTGGTACATTTGTTTTTCTTGTTTGATTTTATTTTGTTTTTGATTGTTTGTTTTTTGTTTTGTTTTCCTAAGATTTGACACTGCTGCCCGTATCTGTAATATACAATATAGAAAGAAATGATGTCTTATCTATAGATTACTTAAAAATAATGTTTACACAGAAAAACTACTGGTATTCTGAGTGCAAAAATAATATAGTTGTGGTCATTACTTTATTTGGCATACAATTAATTATTATTGTGCCTTTTTCATTTTTACAATCATCCACAATATCATAATCACCATTACCAAGGGTATTGTGTTAACAACTTTAAGTGTACCATCTTATTTAAATTATTGATCACATCAGTTGAGTTAGATTTTAGGTATTTATTTTATTTTAAACACTAAAGCACAAGAGTGAACCTGAATAAGTTTAAACTGCATATTTAAATTTGCAGAGATATTGTCAGTATCAGAATTTAAAATAATGACTTCAAATTTGATCCTTATTTTTATTTATTTATTTATTTATTTATTTATTTATTTTGAGACAGGGTCTCTCTCTCTCTCTCTACTGTCCAAGCTGGTTTCAAGCTCACTCTATAGCCCAGGCTAGCCTTGAACCCTCAGCAATCATCCTGTCTCAGCCTCCAAAGTGCTGAGTGCTGAAACTACAAGTATGCATCACCATTCCTGGTTTTTGTGGTACTGGAGAATCAAACTCAGGGCCTTTCACTTTCTAGTGAAGCACTTTAACCACTGAGCTATGTCCCTTGTCCAAACTTGATCCTCTTAAAAAGAAAAGTGTGGCTATTCTGTGACTTTTTATGTAGAAGGTGAAAATATAAAACATAAAACTTTCTTTGAAGAACAAAAATTTTCATTAATTAACACATTCATTCAAAATATGACTCACTTTCAAGAGGGCCTAGGAGGCTGTATCTCCACGCTGATTTTTTTCCTTATGAGAGATTCTCTACTGGTTTGGCATCTGGGTGATTCTTCTAGTTCCACATTTTAATATTAAGTGATATATCGATTTACAGAGCAAATGAATCCACTTATGCCTGATTTACTTCTTCAATTTCATATTCTTCAGAATTTCTATCTACAAAATACTGCAGAATTTTGCTTTTTAAAATCAATAATAATTTCTCCCAATTATTCTCATTTTGTACTATTTAAAGTAATTTAACATATTTGTTCTCTTGGGTTTAAATATAATAGACAATACTTTTTGATTTTTTTATAATTACTCAGTGTTCAAAGTATAATATATTTAGGGGTTAGTTAAAATGACTTATTGTTACCAAAGATCTCAGTTTCCATGATCTTCTCGATGTTATTTTCAGAGGAAGAATCTTTTTTTCTGTAGAAACCTACATTTTATGAGACCATGTCCACCATTTCTCATGTGTGGTAACATCTAGAAAATATTATTTTTTATTTTCATGTATAGGCTTTTCAAACCCACCACAGAATTTTTCTAAAAAGCAAGAGAGAAAAAATAAAGATTATATATTTTATTAGTAGAAAAAATGGCATTACATTTGACAATGATTTATTCATCATGCTGTGAATGTTTAAAATATTATGAGGAATTATGAGGAATATGCAATAATTGAAGCCAGTTATGTATATCTGAAAAGTATTTTGTACATGAATAGTCCTTAACACTGTAACTTCCCCATTTTATACATGTCATAATGGATGTAAATAATTTCTTATTTCCTATTATTTTATATGAGCTATTCGACCTCAAGAAACAAATATGACTAATGATTCTGCAATATATATATATGAACTTCTATCTTTCATCTTATAATTGATAATTTTCTTGCAAAACTAATCATGGCGGCAACAGCAACCATGCATTACGTATTATATTACTAAAAATCACTTACCAAGTGATTATAATGTCAATATGATATTTTATTCCACTATCTTTCACTCAGTCCCCACAACAGCCACTAGTATGTTCCTCCATTTGACAAATACAGGTGTTGATGAGCCTGCAACTTGAGTAAATTCTTTACAGTCTGACAGCTAGAAACTGATTTGGTTAGGTTTGGACCATCCTTACATAATGTTTAACAAATCTATTGTCTGTACCATAACAATCTGTGTGTACAAGTAGAGTTTGCTGTGTTAAAATGCACATATTGTTTCAGTTTTAGTTTCATGTCACAGCTGTGTGGGCAGGCTTACTACCTGTGCGTGTGTGTACCTACTACATACACAACGTTTTATTTTTAAGTATTGTTTTACCTTCAAGATGGAAACAGCACAGCATTATACCATGCTCGAGCTTTTTGCTGTGACCGCACAGATCAATTCTTATGAAGCCACCATTGCAGGTCGTCCACACAGGATGACTTACCTGTCAGTGGGTATGGAACTAAGAACTTGTCTCTTTATGTTCATGGTAAGCCCAGGACCACAATGATGTAATGCCTAAATATCACCTACATTGTGTGATGTTATGTTTAAATCTCACCACCAATGATAATGGTGAGTACTAGTAAAAGTATTTTTTTTTATTTTTAACTTCAAGTTGCTGAGAGAGAGAAAGAGAGAGAGTATGTATCTGTATATTATTGGAATTTGAATCCAGGGTACTCTACCCGCATCACCAGTGTGTCTGTCTCTCTCTCTTTCATCTTCTCTCTCTTTCTCTAAGGCCCTTTGCACTAAGTTGCCCAGGCTCTCCTCAGATTTGGGGTTCTCCTTCCTTGGCTTCTCAAGTAGCTGTGATTAAATCAGCCATCTCTACTCTTAGCTTTAATTTTCTGTTTAAAATACTTTCTTACAAATGGATGTTAAGTTCTTAGGCATTCTGAATGAACATTTATTTATATTTATAAATCGTATGATTATTCTGTATTTGGCACACTGATAGCATACAATGCCTTAATGGTGTTTGTAACACTAAAGTATTTTAGTTGTGTTGAGATACTATTAATTCCTATTGTGCTTTTAATGGGGGGAGAACGACTAGAGTAGCTGGTTGTATCTATTTTCCCTCCAGTTTCTGGACAAGAGTGCAAACATAGGTCTCTACAACAGTCGTTTCTTCATGAACGTACCCACCCTCAGTCCAACACTTTCCTCGCATTTCAGAGACTGAGTTGAAGAAAATGTCATTACTTTGATTGCAATAATCAGCAAGAAACAAAATGAAAGAATAGATCTACAGAGTATGCAGGAGGAAGGCTGGTACCAGAAAGAACCGGGAAATGGATGGACAGATTTGGCCAGTAGAAGACCGAAAATAAGAAACTAATACTTCCTTTGAGATAAAAACCTGAACAAAATTGTTCCAGTTTTACAATATTCATTCTTTTTTCAGTTTTACTAATTGAAAAAAGTAGTGGCTATGCAGGGTGTAAGGCTCCCATTATCCACCATCTCTCATATCAGCTGATCAAGTCACCTCATGGGAAAGCATTTACAAAAGTCTGCACTCTTTCCACTAGGGCAGAAATAAACGCTCTTCAGACACAAGTGAATTACAGCATTCTGAGAAATTACAGACATGCTTAGGAAACTAGCTTAAATTAATTTACCGCCCTGGGTTCTAAACCTTAGACACAGAGGATTTCTTCACCTACACCTTCACAACTTGTGTAGGCTTTTTGTGTTTGTTTACACTTTAGCATTAATATATTTGAGTCAAATAGTATATTGGAGAAGAAAAGAATAAGTAGATACACACACACACACACACACACACACACACACACACACACACATTCATATACGTAAGAGAGTGCAAGTGCAAAAAATATCAATATGATGATCATCCAATCCACGCTATAGGTACATCTTCCATCTTTTCTTTTTGTATCCCTTAGCATCATAGGCTAGAACTTTAATTTCATGTGTAGTTTTTGTCTGAACAGAAGTATTGTCTCAGGTTTTCTTTCTTCCTTCTCCTGATTGTTGATAAACAGATATCTCATGTGATTTTGTTTTGCTAACTTTTCACTTGTTGATGTACTCTTTTCTCTACTGTCAGGTGTTATCACCTCAAAAAATATGATAAATAGACCTTGGACTTTGCCTCCAAGAAGCTCAACTCAGCAGAGGGAAAGTCATGTATCTAATCAGCAACTACTTATTGATACTTTTCCTTGTGTGATGAACTACATTGCAAAGATGTAAGGGAATAATTGCAGTTGTCTGATAAATTGAAATAACCCTGACTTCCATTTTATCCCTGTCCCTTTAACTATCATAAGTTTAATGATTGCCTTGAAACTCTCTCCCGTCTTGCAACTCTTCTAATTTTTAAAGTATTTCTTATTTCTTTTAGATTTAGAAAACATTCATCTTCATTCCCCTGAGACATACTAGATAAAGCTGTCATTTTCCTTTCTAGAATTTGTCTTGAGGTCCAGGGAAAAAACATCAACTTTAAAATTTTGGGGATCGCTATTTGAAAAGTTTGTTGACATTGCATTTGATGGTTTTACGAGAGGCAGGATTTGTGCTGGGTACAGTTCTCTAGTTTTATTCCACAGAATTAAGAAAGTGATTATGACATTTTAAACACAGAAATGGGAGATAGAGGCCATCGTATCTTTTGCAGCCTTAGGAGAAAGCTCACCGCACACTGCTTTCAGAAAGTAAGTCAACATAACATCACCGTGGGGAATCATAGTAGGTGGCCACAGTGCCTCATAATAGAGAAATGTTTTTTCTACTACCAACAAAACTACACATCTTGGTCTGTTCAAGTTGAATCAAAAGATTTAAAAAATATTATACTAAATGGAGTATGGGATTCTCTACACAACTTTAGCACGTGGAATTTTGGTTGCTCAAGCTTATCTGCTACATTGTAAAGTCCATTTCTTTTTATTTTGCCCTAACGAATACGGTTTTTAACGAGAAGCAGACACTGTCAATCCACACTGTGTCAAATCGCTTTTGTCATGCCCTGTAGTTGGCAATTTTAAAATATACAAACCCTGATTTGTTAGGTGAGCGTTGCTCATCTGCAAGCCACCATGATTGTCAACTGTTGGTGGCGGATACAGAAAGATTCACTGTGGGAGCGCAATTGCAATCCCAGAATACTAATGGAGGAGTATATAAATAGAACTCAAAGGGTTTTCAGAACCACTAAATTCACTAAAACGTCCTGATAATGTACCTACACTGGATGCCTCTCTCTACAATAGGGAAATGAAAATTGAAAAATCCTGATCAGTGGCCCAGAAAGTATTATTTCCTGCATTTAGAAATCTTCTCTGTTCTTCATTCATTGCCTTTCAAAAGGCTGATATAAATTAATCTGTTTCCAACCATTTCATGGCTTTCTGTACAGGAGAAAAATACGTTAACAGCACTAAGCCTGCAATAAAACTTAGTCTGCTAGAAATGGGAAACAATAAGGTAAAACCCACAATATATGGGCTGTATTACCTCCCATCAACCTTGGGGCCAAGGGTCTGATGTCTGGAATTTCTTTTGAAACCACAAAGATGGAAACATAATAGAGATTACTATCCCTCACATTCTGAAGAAGGTGACGGATTCTTCGTGGCTGACTTAATAAATGATAGCAGGGCCAGCCCAAGGACTCTCAATCTTTATCAACTACCTTAACCCCACCCCCAAAAAAAGAAAAATAGAATTTTAAAAGCAGTACAGTAAGCAGAGTCAACGAGATAATGGATGAGCTAAAAGCCAAAAGATTTGTCTTTCTCTTCTCCTCCTTTGCGGGAAGAGGGAACACAATACCTTAAATCCCTAGGCAATGCCATATATAGATGCTTCACGTACAGAGGTTTCAGGCAAGGACGTAGGCTACTTGTCTGCTTGGCCCCCTGCGACCCACACTCCTGCTCACAGGCACACAAAATCTTTTCATGAAACGAGATTTAGTACCTTCATCAATACCTCCATCTTTCATTTTAAAAATTATTCAGGTATTCCTACTGACTTTACCATATTCATTTAAAAAAGATAATTCAATTTTATGCTATTTTTATAAATATAAATGATTGCATCCATTTATTTTTCCTCCCTGTATTCCATAACTGATTTTTTACAATAAAAGAAAGTTTCATGGAAAATCAATGACATGTTATTTCAACTGAAGGGGAATGTTTTTTTCTGGAAAAGCAACTACTTGGTCTCTCTCTTTCTCTCTTTCTCTCTCTTTCTCTCTATGTTTCTCTCTCTCTCTTTCTCTATGTTTTTCTCTCTCTCTGTCTCTCTGTGTGTGAGAGAGATGAAACCTGAACCCCTAGTTATATTATCAACTTCGATTTGACGATTTATCATAATAGAAATCAAATCTGCAATATTCCATACTGTCTACCAGACACTAGATACATTATTCAGAATAAATGAAGTTTAAGAGTCTCAAAATTATTTCTATTAAGGAACTACATTTATAAAGGTATAACCTCACATCAGCAATGTATTAGTGCCATTTTTCTAACTTCTCTTATTAATGTATCAATATCTAGGGAAGAAATGTGTCAGGATACAACCTTAGAATTTCCTGTCAAATATAGACACAATAAATGCCTGGCCAAGCTCGATCACCTATTAGGCACTAAATTTCAGCCTATGAATGAAAATGTGGAATATCTCTTGGTCATTGCTGAATTCTTTCTTGTTTTCTTATTATCTGTGGTGAGTTAGAAGTGTTTCTATGAAATTATGACTCCCGTGTTGTTAATTGTTACTGTATTTTCTGCTCAGGAACAAATACACACTAGTAAAATTCATAATCTCTTTTTCACCCAAGTATCCAGTAATGAATAGAGGCACAAGGAATAGACCTTGACATTTTATCGTGTGTTGGAAAAGTTGAGGATGATTATTTCAGATTCCCTTCCTCCTACAATAGTAGATATTACCAATATCCAAAAATTATTCCTACTATAAAGTTTGAATTATTTTTTCACCTTAAGGTCTCTTTCCTCCCCATTCTGTTTGAACTTGACCCTGTGACGTTCAGTCACAGTCACAGGGCTTGAGCAGGTCACAGCTGACAGACCTGGCTCGCATTCCTTCCTACACATGGTCTTTGCTTTTGTTGTTGACTCTTTTTCACTCTGAGGGAGCAGAGATGTACACATATATCTTATGTGTGTTATAAAGGACAAACAGTGACAGCTGTGAGAAAGCTAACCACAAGTCTTGGAAAGGTAATATTAAAATGGCCATTTTGAAATATTGATCTCTCTACATCAAACACAGAAGATTAAGAAGTTTGAAGGTAAAAGAGAAGCATATCTACCTGTTCTGTTGCATGAAAGTAACGATGTATCACAGGAGAAAACCAGACCTGGATGTGAGCTTAGTAGATTGAAATTTGAATCTCTACCTGCATTCCATTGGGCGTCCAAGAAACTCTTATTTCTTTCATCATTCATGCAAAACATGTAGTTAGAATGTTTTACAGATGAACTAAAATGCTAATGAAGGAATGCCAATTTGTTACACACAATGGATTCACATGGTGGTGGGAACAATATTAGTATTAATAGCAGCAATGTAATAGTGGAAGTACAAAAAAAAGTACAGGAAGTGAATAAAACATATGAAACATTTGGGACCACCATATAATAAAAGGTAACATCTCTCAGGTGGCTTGAAAGAACTTCTTTCTCCTGAGCTTTAACACTTAGGTAGCAACCTGTGAGTGACTCTTAGCATTCAGCACCTCACCTGATATTGGACCTGTAGGACCATCTAACTCATAGTCAGAGACCTCACCATGTGGAGATGCAGGCCATGGGCTGTGACTAAAGCAACTTTCTACAATCTGCTACGGGACACATAAAGTTGAGCTTGGTATTTTCATTCCCTGATAATGACTGTGGCCTGCTCAACTCTCTGCAAACAGTCCTGGAATATCTCCATTCTTATGGTAACTGCTGGCTTTTAAAAACAGTCTCAGGTAATAGCAACCATCTGGCTAGGGCTTGGGTCCAGGCAGGGAAAGAACCGTTAACACTGAGGTCCTGGGGATACAAGCAGAGTCGCCAAAGAAGGAAGAAGGCCGCTGAACTTGAGGTACATGGCTTGACCAGCTTCTCATTGAGTAGAAAGCACTGTGCTCAGACTTGGAGAAATATGGAAGGACACGATAACATGACATTTGAAAAGACTTAGGACTGGTTAGAAAACTCCAAATTTAAAAAATACATAGTAAGTTCTAGAAATCTTTTCACCTAATATCCTCATTTTATTTCTGATTAATCTGGAACACATGTTTCCATTAGGTATATGGTTCCTTTATAGAAAAGCTCAAAATATATTTCACCCAGTTGTTCCGAATGTTCTCTTCTAGTTTACCCTGAAATAAACATGTGATTCTGCCTGTTCTATTAGAAAGTTTTGTGAGAAGCACTAAAAGTGCACCTTTGCCTGCTAGAAAAAAATCTTAACTTTTATATTTGCAGAGATGGAATAAGATTTTATGAAAGTAGTGGAAGTTCTTCATCTTGTTTCTATTTTTCTTTTACTAGAATCCTTCCACTTATTTATCCAGCCATTTTGTCAGTGACTATTTTTGGCATTTATGTATACCAAAGGCTGTTCATATTACTTTTGACTTAGAAAAAAAAACAAAAGATGGATCCTGGTGATCACCTAGTTCTTACGTTCGAATATGGAGAGAGAGAGAAGAGGAGGTACAGGGAGATCATAAAAATCAAGATAGAGGAGGAAAGGAGGCTATGGAGGAAAGGTGAGCTGGAAAGAAGGAAGGTAGAAAGATAAAAACAAAGGAGGGAAGAAAATATAAGTGGAATGAGAATGTGGAGTACAATAGAAGGAGGTATACATCCTGTCTGGTATTGGGTAATTAAGAAAGATTTTTCTAAAAATATATTTTACAAGAAATGTCTACCATATGACATATACCCAGTGGAGAGGAAGGCCAACTTTCAAAGCAATGGAGCAAGTCTACGGTAATGTCTTGAAACAGAACTGTCAGCAAGTTTATGAAAATCTTGAGACACATGCTAAACATTAGTGTGAATAAAGAAACAAACGTATGCTATTATTTAGTTCCATTTTGGTTTGACCATCTGCATAGCTGATCTATAAAGCCACCTGTATCAATCAGTCATCAAAGGAAGAATAATAAATAAATCAGTGTCGTTTGAGAGACTTGCGCAGGTTGATCTGCACCAGAAGTTCATATGAGATTACCACTTCAAATTGATCTTGAAAGTTGTTCTTGGAAAATGCAAACACCATAATATTAGAGAAAATCTTCACTTCTAATCATTGTTAAATATTTATCTACATAGGGCAATTATTAATTATATATACATGTATATGCAAATAACATATATATATATATATATATATATATATATATATATATATATATACACACACAGAGATGGAATTGCTTCAAAAATAAAACAATGTGTGAGAAACCTGAAGATGAATTGCATTGATTTGAAGATGACCTTTAAAGAATATGAGCTCCAATTCATCTCTGTACTGAACATACTGAATTATACAGGACGGTACAACATAGGCTCATCGTATGACATTGAGTAATATACCACTTAGGAAAGGAGTGCGATGGGTACTCAAGTAGGTTTTGGTGTAAGTGAGCATTTGAAAATATTTTATGAATTATAATAATGGACCAGGCCCATTATTGTACCTTTAACGATTCAAAAATCAAGACTGAGAAATGTAAATTGTTCTACTTCCATGGCAACATTTCTGAGAAATCTTACAGGTTATCAGGGTACAATTAACAAATTGCTGAGCTTTCTTTTTCACAGAGCTTGTATTCAGGCATACAGAAGAAACTCTAAGGCAAGGTGGTTCCACGATAGACTGATATGGACCCTTCCGGGCATATGCAGATGAGGGGAAGACGTGTTTTTCAAGGTCAGTCAGGGATCTCGGGCTTCACACCACGCTCTGTGGAAAACATACCAAAGGGACATTGATGAGGTGGAAGGAAAAGGGGAATGGAGTTGCTGTCATGCACCAGAAACTGAGCTCGCTCACTCTTCAAAATGTATGTAAGGATGAACATCCCTGTTGTGCAGAAATGGTGCCTGAGAAATGTTAGGAAGATCGGCTCTAGGTAACGCTCTCCCTAGAATATGGATTTTACATATTCTTTCCAATCCGCCTTGACTTCCTAGCCCTGCTGTACTTCATTCTGCAGCTCGCTGGGCTGGGACTCGAAAGTTGTGTTACAGAGAAGGAGGAGGTTGCGCACAGCATGACCTGGGCCGGGTCAGTATTATGGAAGCTGCTGACAGATCTAAGACGATACTGGTTTTTTGTTGCTTTTTTCTTTCTTTCTTTCTTTCTTTCTTTCTTTCTTTCTTTCTTTCTTTTTTGTTTGTTTTTTGATGGGAGGTACCGAGTCTTATTTTGTAGTCCAGGCTGGTGTGAAGTGACTGTGTAGGCCAGGCTGGTTCCGTCACTTAATATACAGGCTGGTTCCTCTCAAGTGATGGGAATACCGGTATGAGCCACCATGCCTGGTTTACCCTCAGCCCAGTGGCTCTATGGCTTTGACTGATTGATCGTCTTGTACCTGTTATCAAGAGGATAGCCTTTTGTTTTCTAATGAAAGAAAAAGGAAGCATGTTCCATGAGAGTATAAATTAATGATTTCTGTTAAATATTTCACTAATTTTTATTATATCATATATTTTATAGGAAAATATATGCTACATATAAGTTTACTGAGACTCCACTTATCCCAAAATATAGAGAAAAATAAAATGTTATTTTGTTAAAAAATGATTTTTCATGAATGTAGAATATAAAGTGTGTCAGCAAAATACAGATCAATACACCTTATGGTTTCTACATTGAAAAAATGGGAGTGTGATGGCCATAAAGCAAAACTTTAGCCATTGCATATAGCTACATCTAAATCTGACACACAAATTTCCATCAACAAACACAGTTCTTCCGAGGCAGGATATTTTGGTGACTAAAATCACAAGTCCTGGGATTTGAATATCAGTATTTAAATCTTGGTTTTGCCATTCATAATCTGCATGCATTTGTATATTATCAACATTTTGGATCTCCATATTGTAGTACTCAGGAACAAACACTTCTAAGCTACGAAAAAGAGTTATCCTTCCACCTTGATATATATATTTGGGTGAATTATGTTTTTTTCTATGCCTCAATTTCCTAATCTGTAAAACAAGCATCATTATAACCCCTATTTTGCAACCTTGTGAAATGTATATCAAATATTAAAAAGAATTGGAGTCACTTAATATACATTTAGTCAATGTCTTCCTGGACAACACATGGACCCCACATCTCCTTTAGAAGATAGTAACAAATTCTTTCCACCTGAAGCAGGGTAGAAATCTGAAATAAAATTATCTTTTAGTGCTAAAGCATAAGCCATGATTAGAATTACTGCAAAATATACATTAAACATGATAACTAGTGTTCTAAGAAAGAAAGGATGAAGGAGAAATGTATAGTAAAGAGAGAAGAAAGAAAAGAAGGAAAATTGGAGAGCAAAAGATGTGAAAAATTCATTTCCACTATAATAAAATGAATCTGCACAGCACTATATAGAATCAGTCAATTATACTTAAAAGCTAAAGAATGTAAAATGCGTTCATCTGCCTTCAATATTTAAAGTGTGAACAGGTGTGTCAAGACCGGAAATGAAGCAAGACCATTGAGAAAGAAAGAATGTTTCTTCCAAAACTTCAAGTTTCTTTTAAAATTTTATGTTTCTTCCTTTTGCTAAAGTGTTTTGGGAGGGAAAGAAAAGTTTCTGCTTGTTTCATTAGTCATAATATTTAACCCAAGTTGTGTAAGACAGATAAACCTGAAACTGTCTTTTCTAATGTTTGTTCTCACATAATTGAGCTATCCGCAGTACCACTAATGCAGAAGGTATGTGTAGGACTATGCCTTTCATATTGAGTTGGATGTGGTAATTTTATCAAATGTGTTGGACTAATTACAGTAGTGTATGTCTCAATAATTGCAAACTAACAATCTAAGAGCCTCAGCTCTAGAATTTAGAATGTTTTAACAGAAGAACCTCTCCTTGGAGATGTGTTAAGTGAATGCATAGATTTCACCTTAGATCTAAAAAATCCATAATAAATCTTTCTAGATTTTAAGAAATAAAATAGAAAATCAAATTAATTAAAAGTGTTCAAACTGGGTATGATGGTTCATATTTGTAATCCCAACATTCCAGAAGGCAGGAGGATTGCTGTAAATCTCTGGCCAGCTTGGGATACATAATGAGTTCAGGACCAGCGTGGACTACGGAGGGAATCAAAAGGAAAAAAAAAAAGTTTTTCTGAGCTTATAAGTGTTGCGTGAAGACAAAAAGTCACTCTCCTGCTGAAAGCAATTCAACACAACGTTATATCAGAGGGAAGGAAAATCATCATCTGAAGAGTGTAAGCTACTGTTACAATGGCCCTTCTCATCAGATCTACTTAAAATAAAGCCAGCATATACGCAAAGGATGTGTAATGTATCTAAAAGGACCCACAGCATGGAACTGTGTAGACTTGCTATTTGTATCAGCTGTTCAGTATTTATTTTGCTCAAAACAAAACACAGGTATGATACTAGAACCATACGATAAGTTTGTGTTGTGGAAATGTCTACATGTTAATTTCATAGGATTGCAATTGGAACTGGAAGAATCTGAAAGGAAAGTCACAAGGAAGTTAACCAATAAAACTAGAACCAACTGGATTAGGATTCACCTAAAAGGGCAACATTTTGGAGTTGTAGAATTCACCTAGAAGGAAGTTTTTGGTTTAAAAGGAGGAGGCAGAATTGTGTTTCTGAACTGTGCCTACGGCTTATGAGGGAAGAGAGGAAAACAGACTTGAAATGATTTGTGCCTTACACAATGTCCAGAATAGAATTTTAGCTGGGGAAATGACTATGTGACTATTGGATTGTGGACAATGTATGTGAGTCACTTAAGATATTAATGCTTCAATTTTCTCTGTACAGGATTTGCTAACCTTTTGCAAATACATTGAAGTTCTGATTAATTAAAATGACCATGAAGCTATATAAATGCTTGTTCAGCCTGCAGGATCTAAGCACACATCTCTCCTTTTAATTCCTGGGTTGGAGTATATAATTATTTCTCATTCATAAGCTAAAGAAGATACAATATCAGATTTTTAGGGAAAGACTATTGGAGTATTAAGGTCACATTTACTTGAAAAATGTTTTTCTGAAATATCTTAGCCCAATGCTTGACATGGAGTAGCATGTCATGCATATTTTTGAATAAACAAATAGATGAAAAACTTAAAGCTACTTATTTTCTCTAAAAATGGGAAAAGTTCACTCATAGGAAATGAATGATCTTGAGGCTTTACTAGGTGATAGAGCTCTCATTGCAAAGAGACTCCCTTTCAGAGGACTGGAAGACAAAAAGAGAATAGTTTCCAAGCCAAGAAGAGACATGTAGTGAAGAGAGAATCTCTTCTGTATCAGGTGGAAATACGACTGCAAATCTGGGCAGGGCCAGGAACATTGCTATATCCCACAAAGACACAGGGGAGCAGAGAGAACAAATAATTACCTGACATTGAATGTTAATGGAAATGAGGTTTAGTAACCCTGAGTTAGAGTGAATGTACTTAGACTTCAAGGCATTCATACCCAGGAGAAGCACAAAAAAGTACCTTCCTTCTTTCACACTTCTTGGCTGAGTCACTTTGTTTCTCAATGTCAAGCTTTTAAGAAAGTGTATTTTTCAAGTGCTCAGCGAACAATTGGGAATTACAAGTTATAGAAATCAGTTGTGATGTACCTTACAGGCCTGTGACTGCCTGTATTGGTCATGCCGTCATTGGATTTGAAAGTCTAATATGGCATTTGCGTTTGTGTGATGCGTCACTGGTAGAACTGATGTCTGAATTTTACTATTTTACTGTTGTAGAGTTCAAAGCCGTCAGGTGTGCCTCTTCAATGCATCATACCCTTCTCATGGGTCTATCAGTTGAAAAGTTTTTCACCCCTAAAAAAAAATAAAAAAATAAAAAAATAAACCTAAAACCATCAACTTGGATGAGTGGCTGTGTGTAACAATTCTGCAGTGCTGCTCAAAGTGGAAATAGCCTGCTTTGTCCTTCACTTTAAACATGCGACAGGCAGGCCCTTTCCCCTCGCGCTTTTTTGGCTTTTAGTCAGTGTGGTCTACTATTATTCCACTGCTTGCATTTGCTTATGATGAGATACTGCCACAACAGGAAATAAAGCCAGAAGATTCACAATAAATAAAATACTTTACATAATAACAATAAGAAAGCTTCTTGCACAGTGAAGGTAGAATAGGTTAGTTGAAGATGCCTAAATGGATAAGGAAAATATAGGCACATTTGCCTTAAGGGACTGGAAGATATTGATACCTTCCAGCCACATATGTGCCTTCCTGCGAGCAGATCATCTAAAACAATGAGAAAGTGTTGATAAGTAGGAACACCAAGTCCTTGATATATTACAACATCTGTCTGCAAAAGATGATCATAGAAGAATGCCAAGCCATTAGGGGAAAAAATGATTTTGCCTGCTTTATAAAAGCAGTGTTTTAAGTAGGTTGTTTTTGAATTTTAATAGACCTAAATGTGGAAATGTCTTTGTTATTGCCTCTCCATAAGGATAGCTAAATACAGAGGTAGATGCAGATGGTTTACAGAGACGTGTTTTGTCAGACGCATCACATGCAGTTTCACAGTAGGGACAGCCCACAGTGGCTCCCTTGGGGTTGCTTTCTTCCTTAGTGTTTGTTGTGAGAAAACAGGCTCTTGGAAAAACTGAAGTCTGAAAACACCTTCAAGGAGAATTAGGTGTTCTTTGCAGCCCTGCTGACTCAAAAAGAGTTCACATGGTCTCCTGGGGGGATACAGGTGGACGAAAGCCTGGCAGCCACCAGCTTGAGGAGGTTTCCTTTCACGAACTTGGAGACAAGGAGACATTATTGTTGAGGGGTTTGGTACCTGCTTGGAAAATTTATTGATAACTGAAACTGCAAGAACCCGTGTGTTCTTCTGTTGGTCTCTGAGGACTGTTTGGGCATAGTAATGAAAGGACAAGAATAACATTTGTTCTTCCGGGTCTCTTTCTTATCATTTGACTTCACAGAGGGGAAATAAAAGACTTTGGGACAATTCCTCAAGGCAGTCACAGGTACATGGAGGAAACTAACTGCAAAGGCAATGAACTTACCTGGGTGGATATGATTCTCTGGTGACTTACATCACACGTCAGACCCATTCATTTGTAACAATAAGAGAACTTGAACTTACAAACCAAACATGTTGATCAGTGCAAAACTGTAAGGAAACATTCAAGCGTCTGATATATGACTATTATTGAAAATAACACGTTTACAAGCTCAGTATAAGGGCCCACAATGAAAGTTTGAAAATTGAATTCATTGTTTGTTTTGTTTTGTTTTCGTTTTGTTTTGTTCTCAAGTGTGGATAGTCTCCCTGCCCCTCAACGCAATTGTGGCCCTCAAGTTTCCCCCATTTGGGGAAATAGCAGGGGTCAGCACACCTGGAGGGTAATAGAGGAGCCTCACCCCAGAAAGGCCTCCCACCTGAGCATGGAACCCCCTCTGCCAAGTAAGCATTTTAAAAAATTCATTGTTATGTCAAAATCTCTGTGCCATTGTAGTGCACAGACCTCTTATATGCTTTGCCCATAGTGCAACAGTAATGAAACATTACTGGGTTTTGCCACAGCTACCTTATAAGTTTCACCTGTTCTGTTTTAAATAAATAGTTTTCTTTTGAGACAATTGTTTAGAGCATATTTTGTTCTGTTTTGCAAATGCCTGTACTAACAAAAATCCTTGTGGGTGGAATGCCATGATGCCTTTCTCAGTGGAAGGTCAGTAATTTCAAACTTCCTTCCCCCAATCTCAGGGATCCAGTTTTTTTTTTTTTTGATTCTTTCAAAACATACACCTTTTACATTAAAGGTATATTTAGTACCCAACATATGCCTCATTTTGTGCTGAACAGTATAGACTACATGAGGGTTTTCCAATTTTAACACTTTTGGCATCTGGTGAAATATTAATTCTTCAATGGGAGAATCTGTCTTCTCTTCACTATAAGAGGGTTTTGTATTGTTTTCCTTTTTTCCTACAAGATGATAGGAACAACTTTTTATGATGACAACCCAGAATTTCTATACACATTGCTAAATGTTCACTGGCACTCCAAAATTTTCCTAGAGAGAATAAAAGAGATCCACCAAATTATATAAATTCAGAGGCCATCTCACTCTACAGGAAAATGAATATTTACTGCAAAAAAGATACATACAACAAAAATGACAGATAAGCACGCACGCACACACACACACACACACACACACACACACACATGCATGCACACACACAATAATGTATCACAGTTCCATATAGACATGAGTGGTGAATACATGTTTAGATTGAATATCAACAGATATGAAATGAGTTAAAATAGAGCAAACTTAGTCTTGAAAATATGCTTTGGTTAGAACACAAGAATTCTTAAATGTTATCATTCTTCAGAATTATTCTTAGGAAAGTTAGAGCGAACTTACTAGACCCCATCCAACAGATGGCATCCATACTCAGTTGCCTTGGGTGGAGATTTACACCAGTTCCCAGGAGAAGCAGAGAATCTTCATGAAGGACACATTTTGAAAACTATTATAGTAAGAGACAAGTACTGTAGATGGATTTTTAAAATGTTTCAAAAATACTAGTGTACAATTAGATGAGAGTTAATATACCTATGTGCACATATAATCTCTATAACATATGCAATAATATAAAGATTCAATATACATATAAAGTATATTACATACTATATAAATATCCTATTCATTGGTATCTTCATCATGTACTTAATATATGCAATGCAGCTTTATTGCTAAACAGAGAAATACAGAAAATCCTACAGGCCAGATTCAATTCACTGATGAATGTAGCAAAACCCGGAAGATTATAGGGATTCAATACAAGTTAACTCATGAAATGGATTCTCTAACGTTTCAAAAATTATTCAAAGTTCCTTCCACTGGGATTTAAAGAGGAGCCTATTTTCTATTTTGATTCTGTGAAAATATTTTCAATACCTCCCTTTCCATAGTAACTTTGAATTGTTTATATTCTTTTCATTTGGAGGGTAGGCACATGGCGATTTCTGCCTTGAACTGTGTCAAACTCTTCTATCAGGGAATGGCCTACATTCCAAATTTGCATCACGGATGCCCAGTGGTGAAAAGTGGGTGATCTTTTGGGCTGACTTTTGTGGTAACCGAATAAAGAAATTGTTTTCAGAGTGCTCTTCTTGGTGGTTATAGGAGTTTTGTTTGCTCTGAATATTGGCTTATGTAACTGATAAAAGATGCTACATTTTAAGAAAATATTTCCACTTGCATAGTGCAGGCAGTTTCCTGCACAGCCTTCTCAACTATTTGGTATTCCATTTTTTTTTTTTGACCGTCCTTGTTTGATCCCTCTATTCTACTAATGTGTCCGTCCTCCCACTAGGACACAATCAGCAGGTGTAAGCTATTGCCCTCAATTTTAAAAACTCCTATTCTAGCTAAGTTCTGCAAAATTATCATCAGTTTCAAACTACAAAAACAATTCAATTCAAGTTAACTGTTTGGTCCTCTTGATCTTCTCACTTTTTAATTTGAAGTTATTAATCAGGCACTTGGTGAAATTTTCTTTCTAAAGCCAGACTATCTAGATTATTATGGGATCTCCAAATTTTCCTGGTTCTTTGTTGTTATGAATAACCTCCAACCAGCCGTATTCTGTGTTTTGGCACTTGTTTCTTAGATTCTATAAGGCTCTGTAGCCACAGTCTACGCATCTTACAAGATTTGGTTTTAATCCTCAATGTTTATTGGCTTTTCATTGCTGTATACTGTCTATGAGTCTTCACATTTCAAAACAACTATAGATTGGCTCTGATTATATATATATATATATATATATATATATATATATATATATATATATATGACATATGAATATAGATATAAATTTGGATATATTGAGATGGAGAAATAAATATATATTATATATGCATGCATATATATTATGCAATCTTGCACTGCAAGTACTTAAACATTCGATAGATAATTTTAATTTTCAGAATATGTAACTCTTCATTATATTGCATTAAAATAATTTCCACACCTTTTTTATTGACATAGTCAATCATCCTCCTATCAGGGAAGAAGTGTTGGACCAGAACTCACTCCTGTGTACCACTGGATCACACCAGTGACTAAATCACTTTGTGTAATTGTCCTTGGGTTAATATATTACTTTGGCAATGGAGCTAAAAAAATTTCTTCAAAAATACCAGTGTACAATTAGATTAGAGATAGTATACTTATGTGCACATATAATCTCTATAACATATGCAATAATATAAATATTCATTAAACTTATAAAGCACATTACATATGATGTAAATATACTATCCATTGGTATCTTCACCACGTATTTAAGGTATGCAATGTAGCTTTATTGCTAAACAGAAAAATATAGAAAATCATACAGGCCATGTTCAATTTACTGATGAAAGTAGAAAAAACCCAGAAATATTAAAAACATTTAATATAGGATAGCACTTTGCATGATGCTTAATCTCTGAATAACTAACATTTCAGCGCATACAGATCCGTTTGTTAGTCTTTAGGAGCAACGCCTAGGGGTGTGGACTGTGTGTGGTCCTGCACATCGCGGAGGCAGCTAGAAGACAGAAAAGAGACAGCGGAGAAGAGAGCTTGACCTCCACGGGAGGATCCAGGAACGTATGGACAGCACAGGAGCTGGAAAGCATTTGTCTCACGAAGACTTGGGATCAAAATTCATGAGATAATTTTCTATCTAGGATTTAGTGGCTTTCAGAATCTTAGAGAACCTTATTTTCAGGCACTTAAATATCTGCCCAAGTATTATTACCAGACTTATTGTACATATTATTATGCACAAACATTAGAAATTTAAGTGGAATATCATCTAGTGGTAGCTTCCTGCCGATTTGGAAGGAGACGGGTAGTGGAATGGGTTTAGTATTTATTGTGGTGACTTATCTCTAAAGCTTACTGAGTGAACAGCAATAGAAAAAAAATGTATCCCTGTGCTTTTCTTGTAAATTATTGCTCTGCGGTATTTTTTGGACAAACAAAATCTATATTTAGCAAGTTTATTTCACAAAAAAGAATCAACTGAAGAAGAATATGCTAATATTGTAGATTTGCACTGGAAAAAGACTACGTGTATGCATTTGTTAATTACCATGTTTCTCTGTGTCCCTCACCTGAATCTTGGGCTGGCCTTACTGCAGATCCTGTCCATACTACCATATTTCTATGTCCACAGGATCTGTGGCCATGCAAGAACCACAAGTGATTAAATAAAGAATCCATGAGAATCCATAAACTCAGTACTCAAGGCAATCTGAGTGCTCGGCCTTGATAAAAAACAACCCCCTCCTAAGCTCAGGCTGCTAGGCAAAAGCTCTTCTCAACATATTTCGGTTTGGATTTGACAGCCAATTTGAAAGTGAGTGCCTGAGCTCTGCGCCCCAAATTTAAGTACCGCCACCATCTGTGTAGATGCCGCTCCTGTGTGGTGGCTGTCCAGGAAGTCACTTCCCTGATTTATTCTGAGAAAGTGGCTTCCCTTGCATTCTGGTGGTCTGGTGGTCATCTCACTCAAGCTATTGGACTCCTCCTGTGCTCCATGTTGCAGGAAGAACTGGATGCTGGCTGGAAGAGAGGCGGAAGGAACAGTCTGTTATGCCCTCTGGTCTTGCTCTTTAGAAACCGAGTAAGTATGGGTGCCATGATGACTCAGCCATTTAAAGTATTGGTGCCTCACAGAGTAAGTTTGTGGTTTGGCGGGGTGACCCTTGAGCCTTAAAACTATGATGACTTTGGCTTCTTTTCTCTTCTTCTTCTTCACACTTTTCTCTCTGCTTCTTTCTTTCTCCAGTTTCTTTTCTCTCCCTATCTTTTCTTCTTTTCCTCTCTTCATTCCTTCTTTTCTCTTTCTTGCAAAGGAAGTTTACTGTTTTCATCATCAATATACACAATTTCAGCAGGCATTTAGAGATTTGTTTTTACCCTTATTTCAGACTCGCTAGGATTACTTGTTTAGATATGAAAGACTGCCTAACCTTCATGTAAAACGAAGCTGCAGACCTAACAGAATTGATTTAGTGAGGATCTCTCATCCAATTCCTGGGCGAAGTTCCACAAATTAGGATCTTCCCAAGTGATTCTCCACATAGGTTTTGGAATTTCAGAAATACCTCTGAGAAGTACTAACTTGATTGTACAGCTTTTGTCTTTGCATTCTAGGAAAATGTAAATTGTATGACAGAGTTGAGTTCTCTTTGTCTATAATTTACATAATCATCACAGCCAAACTCTAACATGACATTCATTCTCATTCTTAATATAAATGAGAAAAGAAATACTACAGGAGGAAAATCACGAGCCCACTGTCACTCAGCCATGAATTTATGATGGACATGCACGAACAAGTCATATTGCTTCTCCTGTGGGTATTAGTGCACGTGTTGTGTAGTACTGACTTCATATATGTTTAAGTAAGCTATCAGTAATTTTGACCTGATATATAAGCAGTTGAAAATTTTTAGGCTTTTTCTTTCGGGAACAGAAAGATACAGCTAATCAGGAAAGGGCAGAAACTCGGTGTATGGTAGGCTTTCCTCCTGTGGGATTCCAAATTCCATCCGAATCGTGTATACCTTTGACCAAACACTGTTACAGGTGTTACTCTGGAAGGTAAGAGGCAAACTGAGGTCAGCCTTTGTTACATAAAAATAATTTATGTACTTTCCATCCTACTGAATATATATTTCATATTATAAACTATTTGAAAATGAAAAACTCTTTTTAAAGAATTTCTCAATCATTTAGAAATTTTTCTTTTATTATTTAGGGACTTTCTTACCTATAAGATGTTTAATCTTTTACTGATTTTTACAAATGTTTGTCTTCAAACTATTCTTAGGTATATCCCATGATGCCCTACTCTTTCCTCCAACGTGTAATGGGGTTTTTGAAAACTCACTCACTGCATTGAGTGTTCTCCCTACATGCGTTCACATGAAGTTGGTTACATTGGTGGTGGTTTACATAAAGTGTCTTTGAAATATAATTATATTTGAAGATTCTTCTCATTTATTTATATTTCCATATATAATGGTGATAGTCTCTGTCAACGGAGAATCAGTCTAAATATTTTGTATATGCTGCTTTCATATTCATTTGTCCTCTGGAGATATTTTTTACACCGACCTACACCCATCATTTTGTGACATTGTCAGAATCTCTTGTCTTTAACTATCTCCACATGTGTACTGACAGTGTACAACGAGGAGCCACATTTTGACTTGTTTAGGTTTTGTGATACACAATAAATACATTCATCTTGGGTGATTGATACATACATACATTCCATCATCACCATTTCCTTTTCCCTTTCCCTTCCCAGATCTTCTCAACTCCCCCTCCCATATCCCCACCAGCTCCACACACTCTAGCTCTTGGTTTTACTTTGATATTTTATGTATTTATACTTTCTGTTCCTCACATTAGAGACACCATGTGCTATCTAACCTTCTGTTTCTGACTTAGTCCACTAAGCGTTAACGGCCTTAAGCTGCCTCTTTTTTCCTGTAGATGGCTCAAATTTATCTTTCCGTATGGAAAGTATTATCCCGCCATTTATATGCATCACAATTTCTTTATTCATTTATCTAGTGAAGGACGTATCTGGTGCTTCCAAGATTTCGCTATTGTGAGGTGTGCTGCTGTAATATGGGCATACGGGTATGATTGGGATATGAGGATTTTAACTCTGTCGGAAAGATACCCAGTTGACAGATAGCTGCATGGAAAGGAATTTCAAGTTCTAGTTTTTTGAGGAATTTCAGTACCAATTTGTAACAGTTGTACTGAAGTGCCATCAAATATGTAGAAAGATGCATTTTCCCCATAGACTCACCGGAGTTTATTGCTTATTGAGTTCTTAAAAATAGCCATTCATATTGCAGTGAGATGAAAGAATCTCAGAATCTCAGTTTTGATTTGTATTTCTCTAATAGAAAGGGATGCTGAAATTTTTTTTCATGTCCTTACTTGCTATTTGTATTTCTTCTTGTATGAAATGTCATTTCATTTCAATTGCCTGCTTGGGCCTTTCTCTTGAGGAGTTTATTTTTGCTCAGGTGTTTGTGTTTCTGTCTGTCTCTATACGAGTCCTTTGTCTCGGGAACAGCTGGCACCCCGCTCCATTCGGTTGGTTCCCTCTTCACTCTGTTGATCGTTTCATTTGCTGTGCGAAAGTTTTCTTTTTATCTTGATATAATGTAATTTGTTGATTCTTGGTGTTTTCTCTTAGGCAATGAGTGTGTTGAGAAAGTTCTTGCCTGTGTCCTCAAAAGTTTCACCTAATTTGTCTTCCAGCTTGTTCGCTTTTTTCATATCTAGGTCTTTGATTCATTTTGATATCTAGGTCTTCGATTTATTTTGATTTGACTTTAGTACAAGGGAAAAGAATTGGGTCCAGGTTCATTTTTCTGCATGTAAATAACCAGTTTCCCATGCACCATTTATTAAAGGAGCTATCCTTTCTCCAATGTATATTTTTATCCCTTTGTTAGAGATCAGAAGACCAAAAATGTCCGTTGTTGTTTCTGTAAATACAATTCCATTCCACTGGTCCATATGTTTTTGTGCCAATACAATATGGTTTTATTACTGTCGTTTTGCAATACAGCTCGATATCTGGAATTAAATTTTAAGTATTTTTCCTAAATTACTGTGTATGATGCCCCAATAAGTTATTCTTTACTTCCCAAACCAAACTCTAGCACTTATAATTGAATATAATTGATTATAGTCCTATTTTTTGCACTGTAGGGATTACATGAGAAAATTAGAGAAAGTTCAAAGTAAAATAAGTGAGTAATCAGCTAATGTTCCATATGATAATGGTGCAATATTTTTCCAATTATATCCCTTTTGGGGACAAGGTGACCTATCTCTGCCGCGTTATTTTGTCACATTAGTTTGCTGTCTCCGTTTTTGCGATGCTCTTCAAGGATATCGTCCAGGATCCCTTTATTACTGATTTTATCATGGAATTTACATGTCGTCTTCTCCTATTTCTCCTTACCAACAATAACCATGAGATCACCGTCACACAAAGCTGAGGGCAACAGGCAGTATGGAGCTAAGTAGAGCACGTGAAAGACAGAAAATAGGAAGTCCTGACTTCTGTTTCCTGATCAGTCACTTATTTTTTCATTGAATGTAAACAGACACTTTAATTAGACTAAATGAGATCTTGCCTTTTAGAAAAGTCTTCCCCATAATCAGATCCATTTTTAATATGGGGGCATAGTTTTATAAATCTAGTAGTTTATGCATTTTTTTCAAGATTACTTGTATCATATATTTTCTTTCTTTCAATAGTAATACAGAAACATCTAACTTATACCTCAGAACCTAAAGTGAAGAGTGGAATATTGCTATTTTCATAGCACTAAAAGGTAGAGAGTCCAAGCTAATTGAATTAATTTTAAGAGATTTATAATGTATTTATTGTACATTGTTAAGAATGGAAACAGGAATTCTTCAAAATAAACCATGTGTTCAAATTCAAGACACTTGAGCAACAATGTCACAGCAGTATTTTGTTTTATATTACATCTAATTCTTAAAAAATGAGTTCAACCTTAAAATTATTTAAAATAGCTATAATAATGGGTGAAGTATGCTTGC
Organism: Ctenodactylus gundi; assembly: GCA_004027205.1. Lineage (NCBI taxonomy): Eukaryota > Metazoa > Chordata > Mammalia > Rodentia > Ctenodactylidae > Ctenodactylus > Ctenodactylus gundi. The sequence continues at coordinate 26,008 of PVKB01002730.1, read as the reverse complement.
AGATAGTAAGGGCATCAATGAACATGAGTTGAGGACACTTGTTCAGTCAAAAAGAGGGAGAATGTATAAAGACTGGAGAATAGGTCATAACCAATGAGCGTTGAAGAAATCTAAATCTAAATCGACTGATGTAAACATCTCGGTGAATTGACAGTGTATTGTTTCTTTTTCTTTTTTTTTTTTTTCTGACACAAGGTCTTGCTCTGTAATCCAGGCTGGTCCTGAACTCACTATGTAGCCATGGCTGGTCTTGGACAAGTTGCAATCCTCCTGCCTCAGCCTCCCTAATACTACCCAACCTAGTTTATGGGGTACTGGGAAATAGAACTCAGGGTCTTATGATTGCTAGGCAAGTGCTGTAAGCAACCACTGTGTAAGTCTTCCAGACCCTCATTCTTAATGAGAGAGAGAATAGAGCTTCCAACTTAATTTGATCTCTTTCTCTTATGTCTAAATAATTTTAGTCAGCAATATGTGTTCAGGATTTATCGGTAATGACTCTAGTATCAGGTGATCATAATAACTATGCTGCTGGACTGGAGGCCATCCTTTTTTATGGTTTTTGATCATGGTTTTGAAAATGTTTCCCAACGGGCCAATTAGTAAGTCATTTCAGCTTTGTGAGTAACAGTTTCTATTGCAGCTAGTCCTCTCTTTTTGGCGGTGGAAATTATCCATAGAACATATAAATGGTGATGTGTTCTGAGAAAATACATTTACATAATAGATGCTTTCTTCCAGAATATTTAGTCAATTACTGCTTCTCCATTTATCCAGCATTTTATGTACACATATTAGAATATATATTTGTCATTAGAACATCAAGAATTACCAGATAATTCATACAATAATTTTCCCTAATTTTTCTATTTTTCTCAAATACAATGTTATAAAGTAACAATATTTTCATAATAAGAAACCAGACATTACTCTGCTGCATCTTCAGCATGATAAGAAAATCTAGAGAAATTAAGTTAATCATGAACAAGTTATTTCCATACTTCAATTGTCAACCCAAAGACAGTTACATTCATGCAATAGCATTAACTAAGCTACAGACAGAATTATGAAATCCCCATTTCGGGGGTGTGTGTCTGTGTGTGTGTGTATACATATGCGCGCTGATCCTTTTTTATGTCAAAGTTCAACAGAGGGGAGCATTTTGCATTTAGTCAATTTAATGTCTATGTCATTTTGGCCTCCTCTGATGAGTGACAAATTTTAGTGTTTCCTCTTGGTTTGGTGACTTTGACCTTTTTGAAAATGCTGGACAGGTATTTGCAGAAAGGCCTTCCATCTTAAATTGGTGATCAGTTCTCTTGGTATATGAGTGGGATTTTGGATTTTCCTGAAAAACACCTCAGCGAGAAAGTGCCTCACAGTGTGTTAAGTCGTTGAGTGTGTCATATCAGCATGATTGATTTGGGGCATTAAAGTTGGCCACAATGGTTAAGGGGGTTTTACCAGGATTTAAAAAAATATATATATAACCTTTTTTTGTCTTTCATATTCTATTCACTAAAATGATCAAGTTAATTCCATATCTAAGGATTGTAAACTTAAGTTGTACCCACTGGGGGTCAGAGTGCCTAAGAATATACACACAATATATAGGCAATTATAATTTAATATTTAAAACTGTATTTAAAACGCAGAAAGGTCTTCCTCTAAATAACTTCCTTTACTCAAAACCCATTCCATGGAGAGGCAATGATTTTGTCTAAGGACAATATATCTACAATGTATTGCCCTCTCACTTTCATTTTTAATATTTCATTGTGCAACACATCAGGTTATTCTTCTAAATAGCCCTTGTCACCGTCATTTTCACTGTGCCTCAATGAACATCTTTGGAGCACTAGTTAATCATCGACATTAAGGGTACAGACATTGGTTTGCAATTATAATGATCCACCTGAACTGAATAAAATTTCATTACTATTGAATATCTCAGAGCCTTTAAAAAATAAATGCTTTTAAATCTTTCAAAAGGAGGCCATGCTGTTAGTCGTTCCACAGTTTGCTAGATGGGTCCCATTTTCCTCTTTTCAAATGGATTAATTGTTTTTGAAGGGTCACAAAATCTCCCTTTGGAAATGCAAGACTCACCTGGTTGGCTGTTGCCATCTCATTTTCTTTGCCTTTTACCCACATGATCCTCTTGTTCATCTAACTTGGAAGTCACTGTTTTGATTCTTCTGTGAGCTTTTGGCAACATGCATTACATCCCCACTCGGCTCTCTGTGCTTACTTGGTATCTTCTCTAGAGTATTTAGAGCCTTCATTATTTAACCCTGCGTATTCCTACTTAGGTGCAGAAAGCTTGGTGATTAGATTACAAATCCCTTAATCACAGCGTTTATTTTACTTGATGTGGTATGTACAGGCCATGGATTCGAAAGGCACTCCTTCACAAGTTGTTGTTGACTGAATACAAGTATCTCACTGTAGAATACAGAAAGGTCATTGGCAGCCACGTCTGAAACGAGTCCAGGTGTTCTCAATTTCAAGAAGGATAAGGTTGTTGCAGCTTCTTCCAGTAGAGCTCATCCAGTGCTTCCGGTTCACTTAGGTTGAGTCTCCAGTGGGGTGAGCAGCTCTCCACACTGTCTCTGTCACGGACCTCCACCGTTGCCGGCAGCACAATGAGGGGACCACGTGCATAAGAGACCTTCTGAAATGGTGAGTGAAATAAACCTTTCCTCTCTCAATTTGTAGACGTTGGGTATTTTGTCACAGTAACAACTAATTAAAAAAACATACTAATATGATATGTGATATTACAACATGTATTTTTCAGATAAAAAAATTGAGTAAACAACTATACAAGGTCAAGAAAGAAGAACCACAGTTTTTGCTTAAAAAATCTGGCTTGCAACTCTGTTCTAAAACACTGTAGGATATTAATTTTCTTTCTGATCCAAGAATAGAATGCTACTCCCGTATCAATATTAAATATTTATGTGTGTTTTTTAAGATGAGTGAGCTTATTTGAAAGTTATCTACCATATAATATTTGGGCATGTTACATTAAATTGTTTAGAGCTTGTCAACAATCATTAATTACTTCAGAAAATCAAATTCCTAGTGGCAACTGAACTAATAGTATTTGAGCTGTCAATACAGCACCCCTGTATCACTGCATTTGTAGAACCCTACTAAGTATAATTGTCTGACTACTTGATTATAGCCTTTGATGTCATAGTGAATATTGGCATGTTGAAATGCATTTTTCTGTTTCATGCCATTCAGGCTTTTTTATTGTTCTTGCAAGTCAGTTCTATTTAAGTATGATTTGTTATAAGAACATTAAAATGTGTTAATATACAATTCTATAAATTTTGATAAGCAAACACATTCGTATAGTTGCAAACCAAGATGTAGAACAGTTCTGTCAGACCTCTAAATTTATGTCCCTTAACAAATTTAAATTTCACCACGCAGTATGCTTTGATACATACCGATGTACAATTAAGGCTTTTTTTGCTGAGAAATAGTCCCATGAATGAATGTTACTTACTTATTTATCTTTGCATACACTAAGGACTGTTTGGGATAATATTGAATGAAACCTATCTAAACTTTTTCATTTTATCTGTGTGTCGATATAACTGTGCAAACATCGGTTTTCATGTATGTTGAACAATGACTTGTGTGATGAGCAGGCATTTAATTTTATATGGAATTTCTATTTCTGAGAAGTCTATAATAGTTCATATTCCCACTAGCAGTGTGTGAGGGTACCACATGCCTTATATTCTCACCAGTGCGTGTATTAATCAAGATTATTTTAATTGCTTCTAATTAACATGTAATACGTTACATTGTGGTTTTAATTTGTATTTGCCTAGTGACTAATAACACTGAGCACTTTTCTGTGTTACTTTGGACACTATCTTTAAAGAAATGAGTGTGACCCTTTGGCTACTTCTTTCTTATTTTTTGAGATTTATTAATATTTTCTGAATATGAGTATCCTCGATTTGTGGCTTACCTCTTCATTTTCTAAAAATATGCCATCTGAAGAAAAGTTTTTAATTTGTTGGAAGATAATTTATTAAGCTCTTCCATGAAGTACATTTTTAGTATTATGTCTATGTAGTTTATGTCTAGTGCTGAATGGAAAAAAAAATCAGTAATTGCTTCTAGAAATTATATGTTTTAGGTTTTAAGCTTTGCTATTTATGACATTTGGTAAAGAAAGGGAAGATCTTCATTGTTCCAGAATCAATTGTGGAAAACATGTTTTTTTCCCTCATAGATTCCTCCTGTGCCTTTGTCAAAAATGAATTGACTGTACCTGTGTGTCTATTTTCAGTCTTTATTTGTGCCCTCACTGATCTAGGTTTTTATCCTTCTGCCACTTCTACCCTGTCACAATTGTGAACCTTTCTATTAAATCTTGATATCAGATAGCGTGAGTCCTTCAACTTTGTTCTTCGTCAAAATTGTTTTGGCTCTTCTATTCTCTTTACTCTCCCACTGACTATTTAGAATCAGACAAATGATTTCAAAAGAAGAAAAATAAATCTCTTCATGGTGGTTTCCATTGGGATTGTGTTCAGTCTATAGGTGAGCCTGATGACAATTGATTTCCCAACAGTATTGAGTCTTTCAGTCTGCTTCTGTGATAAATCGCTTCATGTGTTTCAAACACGCTGGCTTATTTTGTTTTGTTTTCTAAACATGTCAAACTTTTCAGGATACAAATCTTATATATATAATGTTAGATTCATATGAAAGGGTTTTCGTACAAGTAGTATTCCTCTCATGTAAATGTCAATATTATTGCTAGGGTACAAAAATATTTGATTTTTTAAAAAAATATTTAATTTATATCCTGCAAAAAACCTAAACTATTCATAGCTTCTAGTAATGTTTTATTGGTTCTTTGAGGTTATTTCACCTAAACGAGGAAGAGAGACCCTGAAGAATGCGGTGCTGAGCCCGAAGACTTGTCGCTCCTCACCCAGGTGTAGCTTTTAACCATAGTTTAAGGATCAGGAGATTAGAGCCTCAGAGGACAGCTGACTGAAGTCTCTTGATTTCCTAAGTAAAACATTCAATGAAACTCGTCCAAAGTCTACCTGTGTATGGCAAATGTGTTGCATTTAAAACGAATAGGTTTTGAAATCATTTGTTTTGCAGCAAGAGTCAACTCGTACATCTACCTTAGATGCACCCGGGTTCCTGATTTGTCCATTGTTATTCTGCTCTTAGAAAGGGCATCTTCCCCAGTGGCTTAGTCTTTCTGCACGGCTGTTCCTAAAGGGCTACATCCCCATCCACACCCTCCTCCCGGCAACAGAAGCTTTGCACATACAAGGCTGGTCTTCTGCTCCAAAGAGCAGAGTGTTAGGCAGGCTGGGGTCCCTGGGTTTCTACGATGAGGGTTTCTTTCTCACCATTGCCACAGATCTTTGCTGAAACACATGTAGCTGAATGATGTGTGCTCTATCTCGAGGCTCAGAAGACCGCATGAATCTGAGTGAAGGATGACGCCTCCCTCCTTCTCCACAGACTGGGGAGTTTTGCTTTCACCCTTCCCCAGCTATGTTGCAACTTCTATGTCTTTAAGTGACAAGATTTCACACGACTTCCTAACAAGTTGCAGCATTTATTTCCCAGAAGGGTCCAGCAGAATCCTCAAGCTGGAACACTGGTCTTTGAGGCAGAGGCAGGGACCCTCCCTCTGGATACCTAGAGGAGGCTTCATGCAGCCTCCTACCCTGTTCCTTGTGTGAACTGTAAATCCCCACTGAGGACTGACAGGAAAGAACCTGTGGGTGGCTTTCACGTCTGCGGTTCCCGCAGGCCCTGTGTCTTAATGAGACACTACACAGGGGCTGAGCCACGCTTTCTCTCAGCTGAATTCTCCTTGTCAGCCCATCCTGTGGGATGGTTTTCTCTTCTCTGCTAGTGAGTCAGACTTTCTATCCTGTGCAGATGCTGATCGACACTTGCATCTCAGGCCACATAATTGCTTATCCTTTCTGATACCTGACCTTTTCTCACTAAGGACAAAGTGATGCGTTTCCAATGTGTGTTTCACCTAGGCAGAATTTTTAAGTTTAATTATTTTCTTTCTTATTTCTTACATTACTATTAAGGCAAGATAAACCCTGTTTTGTTTTTAAAGAACCAGGTAAATTATAATTTTGGGGAATTTAAAACCAGGAAACTAGATTAACTGTTTGTATTTTTTCCAATATTATTCAAATATGCAATTGCTCTTAGTAAAAAAAACTAGAATTACAAGCAAGAGTCCTGTTCCTGGCATAGGGGACACAGTGGAGGAAGCCATGTTTTTTTTTTCTCAACCAACAAACATTTAACAATTAAATTTTAGCAAAAAGAGTTGAGAGCTATATAGAATGGGAAAAAGAAGTGCAATTTCTGTAAGTTTTTAAAATTTAGAAAGAATTAGTTTCCAATTTTCTCAGCTTTTTCCTGAAGTTTGGCCACAGTTGGTTGGTTGGGCGATGTGTAAATGAGACTACTGGATACAAATACAAACAATATGTTTAATATTAAAATTTCGAAGGACTCACCAGACATGAAATGCTCAGTGATAATTTACCAGATAATAGCCAAGACTGAAAGACTCTGCTCCTTTAAAAATTCAAAATGTTGCTCAAAAAATCTGATAATGCTATACATACATTTGCGTATATTCCAAAGAACTCAATATTAAGAAGATATCAATGTTCTCTAAATTCATTTACAGACCAAAATAGCCATTGAAACTCTGGCTAGATTTTATGATTACATTTGATAAATTGACAGTAACAAGGGAAATCAGATTATGTATAGAACAATCAAGAACAATATTATAAAGACGTATACAAGTTTGGAGGATATTAGATACATATTTTTAAGATTAATGATAAAGGTGACAGAATTGAGAAGTCAAACTTTAGCATAAGAATAAAGGATTTAAAAGTGGGTTCACCTGAATGTCATTCATTGGGTCATGAGCAAGTTTTCCAAGATAATTCCAAGGAAAAAGAAAAAAAATTCAGCACGTAGTTCTGAAAAAATGATTATTATATGTGTGCAAGATAGTGGGGGGAGGAAGCGAGGAGGGAGCCTACCACCTTGGAGGATGCACAACTGAGCAAGAAATAGATCAGAAATGGAAATGCTCAAGCAAATTTGATGAAGCTACTAGAGCAAATTATAAAATTCAAAAGTTGCTCTATGATCTGAGGTATCTTAATCATACAAAACAATGACTGACATTTTCAAAAACATAGTATTTTGCTGTTATAAAAGAATTATCAAAGAAAAAAGAAAACAGATGCAGCTAAAGAGTCAGGAAATCAAGGGAGATGTATCTATAGCGCAACAAGACTGACAACAATGTTGACAAATCAATATATATTTTTTTAAAAATGTGCAAGCGATTTCCTTTTGCATAATGCATTAAAGCAAAAGGACTGATAAATACATAAATAAGAAGATTCTCAACAGTATTAGCCCATTGTTAATGATATATAAGCTAAAAATGTGGTGAGATGCTTCTCTATAATTATTGAGTGGTTACTAATTCGAGGATTGGTAATACCAAGAGCCAGCGTGAATATATGCAACAGGAACTTTAAAATACTATTGGAGGGAGAGGGGCGCATCAAATGACGTAATTACTTTTAAAAACTTTTCAGAATTTTTTTTCAAAAATTAAACATATATTGCTTAAAGACTGACTCATTTTAAGCCTATTCAAGGAAAATTAAGGCATATGTTCCCACCAAGTTTTTACAGGGGTATTCTGGGAAGAATTAGCAATGGTGTTAGCAGCTTTATTTGTTTAAAAAAAAACCTGATCATGAATAATCTTCCAATCTTCTAAACATTAATTGAAAAGAAACATATAGTCTATCCTCAGAATCCTCCTGGGCTGCAAAAGGGTCAAACTAAAAATACGTGAAATAGCATTTTGCATTAGATAATGAAGGCAATTGAAAGAAGCCAGGCAACATAAAATCATATTGTTCATCTTCATTTTTACGAACTTTTTTTTTTAAAAAAATCACAATAACATTTAGTCAAACAGAAGAAGATTCGGAGAATCGCTTGTCAGGTGGGAGGGAAACTGAGTAGTTGAGTCCCAAATCTGTTAGGCATGAGGTGCAAGTCTGTGTCAGGAGCATATACTTCCATCACCCTTTGTTTAATTATACCTTTGAAATAGTTTATGTTACGTAAGTTGTAAATCAGTGAAGCTGATTTTTAAAAGGTGTTATTGGATCTAGTACAAATGAGAAAAGTAAGTTGAAAATAAAAGCCATTAACTTTGAAATAAAAATACCTGGACTATGGTGTTCATTGTTTATTATAGCAGACCACATATTTAATATTCAGAAAGAACCTTATTCTTATTTTCTTTTCTATCAAAAGGAGGTAAAAGTTGTCTGTCTGGTTATCCAGAGGCTAACATGAAACAAAATTTTCACAAATATAATACACGGTAGATATTCATTTCTCCTTTTTATCTTTCAAACATTATTTTTGTTTCTCTTGAATATTTCTTGATGTGATTCGAGCTGTCTGAGATAATTTTCAGGCTACATAGATAACTTTTCAAATTTAAATATTGTTGCATGTGGTATGCGTTATTTTTATGTATTTTCTCATATATTATTTATACCTTAAATAATTTAGGTAGGTTAAGTGTAATTTTCTTATAGTATAATGAGTTTCATTATTTTCATGAGGGATCGTCTAATGTTTAAGGCTTAAATTTCTCTTGTTTTTGAATAAATAGGATATATCAAATAATAAGATGCCAAGAATAACACCTTGTTTCAGTTTCCATTTAGGTATATGGATTTAAAGGAAGAATACACCAAATATTGCAGAAAGAACATTTTCACAGGAAACCTGGGTTATAGACATCGAGACTTCACTTTTTTTGGATCTGTGCTCTCATTCTTTGCTCTCTCCTTTAAAATTAACTCTCAAAACAATTTAAGAAGCTTGTTGTGATGGAAATATAAGGACTGTAACCTGTTAATCTGGAATGTATGTTGACCTTAAACCCTCTGAATTGATATGTATCGAAAGGAAGTAATCTATGACTAAGTATTGTTTAGCTTTAGTATTGTTAAGCAGAACAGTGTAGAGCTACTGTCTGAGAAATTGCCACCAGGCTCCACCGCCTATGAAACAAGGACTTTTCACATTTTTGATTTTCTGACCTAGGCAGAGGGCGGTGGGAGTAGTAACCAAGACTTGTTCTCTTTGACCAAACCATTGTACACCTCACGGTTAACCCAAAGGCACAAAGTAAGCTGACTGAAATATTTCTCTTCTCCCTAGTCTACATATGTACTTTCCATTTCTTCTAGAAACATCTCTTATTGAGTAAATTTTTGCTTTGTTTCTCTTTTGAGTGTTTCACAGTGTGATAAAAACATTAAATATAGGGATGACATAGCTTCTCCTTCGCCTTTGTAGAATCTTTACATATACCACATTTCATTTTGATAGATGTTGTGGGAGATAGATGCTAATTTCTCTTCTCATCTTCCTGATCAAAGAAATGGGGCTCAGATATTTTTTCCTCAGGAGCCCACAACTACCTCAAATGTTGGAATTTGAATACTGACTTCAATATCCATTATGTTCACCTCTATGGGATCCTGAGTCAAAGATTTCAAAGAGGATCAGGTGACTGAGAAGTGGATCAAGGAGTGTTTGTATAGTAAACAGAGATAGTTTCTATAGAAACAAAAAAAGTCAAGCGTACTGCTCCTTGTAAATTGATGTTCTTCATTCTGGGTACATACATAGCCCATGTCCCGTTTGCCTGGAGCAAACTCAAGCAGTGTAAGAGATTAATAGTTGCTGTGTGGTTTCCTGGTTGCATGCCTGCTGTCTACTAATATCCTTTTGACACTTTGATGGATATGGGTCAAAATACTATTGCAAGTCTACGATTTCATTTAGCCATAGGTGGTTTGTGCTTTTTTGTAATCCATTACGAGCACATCTGAATTGATGAGCCACATTCTCTCATACTTCGTTCTCATAAGGTCCTTGAGCAAATGTACTCTTGTGATTCAAAAAAGATAACAATCATGCTTCTTTTGAAGTGATTAAAAGGCTTGAATACACAGCAGCTGTATTTTGAAGGTTCATCCTCTTACATCAACTCACAGATTTAACTAAACCTCGAACCAGGTATGTGAAATTCCATGAATTTCATCTACACAATCATCAGAGCCTGACTGTCTCTCACTGGGGCTATTTGTATGTATTTTGGAATCAGAATGAAGATGTTCACCTAAAAAGTAACGTGCTTTTTAAGGAGCTCATTATTTGCGTCAAATATGGCCCTTCCAAATTGTGTAATTTTCTCCTTCTCTGACATAGAATAAGACGATGATGCACCTAGTTTTATTTTCACCACTAAGATTCTTGGAGTCTTCATTATCTGAAAATGAGAGTCATTTCACTCCTAATATAGTATCTATGCTTATAGTTTTAAACTTGTTTAAAACAAGTCATTTTTCTCTCAATGGACTAATGTTTGTAGCAAAGTTATTAACATGCATGTTAAGATTGTGTTAACATGTTAAGACCTGAAACTGGAATCACACATACACATATTCTCAAGCTGGTTCAATGATAAATTATGTGACTGCTAAACGTATCATCAGTATCTACCAATAATGTTCTTCTCTTTTCTTATAAACAAAAAGTTTTGAGCAACTGGATGATTTTTGGGGGTGATGGAGAAATAATATTTCTTATGATAAATCAAAATATAATTATAGTTTTATGGGAGTCTCTTAATAATTTATTTTTATTCACATTAAAAAAGAAATCAAAGAAAAGTTATGACTAAAAGCTTGGCCCTTAGACACATATGGGCAGTATTTTTACTTGGTATCTACTCTCTACTTCTAATACTATCTTCATTTTCAGGTTACAAGAAGTAAATGATATTAAAGTATCTGGATACTTTTTTTATTACTACAAGAATGTCTGTAAATAAAAGCATTGGCTTGGGCCAATCATCCATTCACTTCCTCCCTAGGTAATAATTAAGTGATGGATTCAGTGAGAAGTACTGCCAACTAATGAGTAGCAGCACCATAATGACGCCAGATTTTATTTTGATTATTATGATTATCACCCCAGTCCCTTGTCTGGAAATTTGTAAAATAACTCTCAAGTGAGCTATACTACAAGACAGTGAATTTCATCTAGGAGATTGCACTCTAGAGGCAAAGGTTATAAATGCCTAATATGTTTCAACAGATCATTTTTACAGGCAGAAAACTACTGCCAATAATAAATTGTCGAAATAGAGTTATAATTATGATATATTCATGTTTAAGATACATTCCACATTTCTTTCTCATGCAGCCAGGGAAAACAAAAAGAAGTAATATTCCACCGCTCTGATATTGATGTACATATTCATTTTTCATCTAGGATTCTAACATGCTAGACCCCAAAACAGACCCAGGACATGTTATTAATTTGATAAATCAGTATAATTAAATGTGACAGCTTCGTAAGTAAATTCATTGATTCTTCTATTCACTGTGGAGAGAGTACGCTAATGTTCACTGTAAGAGTCATTAGGGGGATTCACAAGTCTCTTCCACCTTCTGAGCATACGGTGAGATTGGAGGTCCGTGCTTCTTTGAAGTTGGACTTAGATTTATGCTGCATATTGGCAAATGTGAGTAGACGCAGCCTATCGCTTCCAGTAGGAACCGGGAAGAACCCCTGCGTCGTTTGCACTCTACTGTCCTCCTGCCCCAGTACTCAGAGAAGCACACTCAGTTATTATGGACCTTTGCTCAGTCAGTTCCTGCGGATCTGTTACACACCCTCTGAACCACCTGTCAACCCAGTGGGTGTTCATCCTAAAAGACAAATACACATTCATTGTGCTACACCATGCAGACTTGCAGGTAGTAGTTACTCCTGTTCTGGAGGAAACTAAGCTCTCTATTGTTCTATTTTACCTTCTACCTTTTCTTATTTTTACAAAACTGTCCTTTTATCATTGTTCTAAGAATAATATCTCTGAGGTTTTTTGGCATATTATACTTTGCCAAAATTTCTCAAACTGTGTATTTATTTCAAGACAAACATTAAAAAAATCAAATTGTTTAATGATCGAATGACCCACGGTCCAGTTTACAATGATTATGTTTCTGTTTCCCTAACAAAGGGTTCACATTGGAAACTCAATTAGGAAATTATTTAAATTCCTGGTCAGTTTTGTGGAAAATCTAAACCAGTTCTAAAACATAGTCCATTTTAAATGAGGAAAAATGAATTGAAAATTCTCAGTTTCATTAGTTCAATGTTTTACTTTAGCCTTCTTCCTACACAGTTATGTTTTTTCTCACTGAAGCACAAATTACAGATCAAATATCTATTTAAAAGTTAATTTTCCAATAGGATCCTTTATTTTGGTTGGCTTACTTTTCTTTAGCTCCCTGTATATTCTAGTTATGAGCTTCCTATCTGAGTTGTTGGTGGTGAATGTTTTTTCCTAGTCTGTTGGTTCTCTTTTTACATTGTTGATAGTTTCCTTTGCTGTGCAGAAACTTTATAAACGAACAAAAAGAAATTATTATGTAAAAAGAGGCTATAGAAAAAACTTCTAAAAATGACACGTAAAATATTGAAAACAGATTGTAAGCAGGTAGAGATAAATAAATACAAATACACAAAATTACCTTATTATAAATACACTAAGCAACCCATCGTAAATATACTAAGCAATCTAGTTTGAATTATCAGTGAAGAAAAATACACATAACTATTGTGTACCAAGGGTGCATCGCTTTCTATGTGTAAGAATCATACAGTTAAAAACACAAAAATAACAAATAAATACCAACCAAAGACTAAGCTTAAATACAAGCAAGGCATACGATTCTAAAAAATTCAGATTTTAAAAATTGAAGAAATGTAATAGAAACAATCTATCATAATATAAATATCAGTTGTCCAAAATATAAAAATTCTAATTTGAATACCTCTCATGATATGACAGGGCATACGCAAAGAAATAACAGTTAGGGCCAAATGAAGACATTCACACATCTTCAGGAGCTAGTCAAAACAGACCAACTAAAACAAAATACATGAACAGAAGAAAGTAGTAACAATGTAAAGGAAATGGTTATGAATTCCAAGACCAAAACACAGCTGAATTAATGAAAACAAAATTTGATTCTTCGAGTACACTAATGACATTAATCTTTTTTCCAACATTTTATAGATATGTATATGTGCAAAATTCAAGTTGAGCATTTTGTGCATATATGCATCTTGTCAAGTGACAAGGGCTTTCCCACTCTCCTTTTGCCCCTCCCCCTACCCACCCCGCCCTCCCTCCTACCCCACCCTAACCCCCTCTTTCACTTCGTCTTTTGTCTTAAGTTCCATAGGAGTTGTGATCTGGGACTCTCATATCAGAAAGACCATTCGATGTTTCACTTTCTGCTTCTGACTCACTTCACTAAGCATGATGTTCTCAAGTTTCTTCCATTTGCCCTTACAAGCCTCCACATTGTTGGACTTTATGGATGCATAGTATTCCACTGTGTATAAATACCACAGTTTGTGTATCCACTGGTCTTGTTGATGGGTATTTTGGTGACTTCCATATTTTAGCTATTGTTAGTTGTGCTGCTATGAACATGGGTATACAAATATCTCTGTTGTGTGTTGTTTTGACCTCTTTTGGATATATTCCCAGGAGGGGTGTCTCTGGATCTAAGGGGACATTTATTTCTAGTCTTTTGAGAGCTCTCCATACTGCTTTCCAAAGGGTTGTACAAATTTACGTTCCCACCAGCACAGCAGGTGGGTTCCTTTCTCCCCGCAGCCATGCCAGCACTGAGTACTGTTTGACTTGTTGATGTAGGCTGTTCTCTCTGGGGTGAGATGGTATCTTATCTTAACGTTGTTTTGATTTCCATTTCTCTTATGGCTAAAGATTTTGAACATCTTTTCACGTATCTATTGGCCTTTTGCATTTCTTCGTGAGTGAACTGTCTCTTCATTTCTTTTGCCTGCTTTTCAATAGGATCCTTTATTTTGGTAGGCTTACTTTTCTTCAGCTCCTTGTATATTCTAGTTATAAGCTTCTTGTCTGAGATGTTAGTGGTAAATAATTTTTTCCCAGTCTGTTGGATCTCAAAATGACTATACTACCAAAACTGATATATAGATTCAATGCAGTTCCTAACAAAATACCTACAAGTTTCTTCAAAGAACTTGAAACAACAATTCTTAAATTCATATGGAGCCAAAAGAGACCAAGAATAGCCAAAGCAATCCAGAGCGACAAGACCAAAGCAGGAGGCATTACAGTTCCAGACATCAGGCTGTACTATAAAGCCATAGTTGTAAAAACAATTTGGGACTGACACAAAAATAGACAGATAGACCAGTGGGACAGAATTGAAGTTGCAGAGACAAACCCAAATACCCTCAATTACTTAATCTTTGACAAAGGGGCCAAATGCATACAATGGAAAAAGGACAGCCTGTTCAACAAATGGTGCTGGGAAAACTGGACATCCACATGCAGAAGAATGAATCTAGCCACATACCTATCACCATGCACCAAAATCAAATCAAAATGGATCAAAGACCTAAACATTAAAAATGAAACATTAAACCTTCTGGAAGACAAAGTAGGCAAATTTCTAAAAGACATAGGGGTAGGCAAAGACTTTCTTGACAAGACACCAAGAGCAAAAGAAATTATCCCTATTATTAACAAATGGAATCTTGTCAAACTAAAAAGTTTCTGTACAGCAAAGGAAACTATCAAAATTGTGAAATTAATCTTATGAAGAAAATAAGAATGTTAAATTACCAAGATTTGAAAGTTTAAAATGGCCATCACTGCATCACCCCTAAAGTTAAAAATGATGCAATGTTATAAATAGCATATTAAAAGCTGAGACATATATGATATGAAAATGCTTAATTAAAGAAATAATTAGTGATACACAGACTTGAAAAAATCAAAGTCTTTTTAATAGTTTTTTATTATATTCTACTTTTAATTAAACTTTTTTTGTAAATACGTAAATTCCAAATTTTATAACATGTTAGAACCATCGGCTTTGGGGAATTAGTCAGTGTCTGTGTTCAGGTAGTCTTAATAGGTCTACATCCGCTGACATGTTGAACTCATTATCCATCACTCTCTCTTAAAAAAAAAGAAACAAACAAACTGGCACAAATTGTAGAAATGGCCACACAGAATTCAGAAGATATCACTGGTAAATAAATTTTACCAAACATTTGAAGAAGAAATTGTACAAATTCTGAAACCTACCAAATGTTAATTTAAAAAAATCAACTGCAATATTCAGAATGAAAGAATTTGACTGTAAACCACGTGGAGCCCAGGCCGGCCTTGGATTCACAGCAATCCTGCTGTCTCAGCCTCCAGAGCGAGTACGGAGATTTTGGCATGTTCCACCGTGCCCAGCCTATGTGGTGCTGGGGAATTGAACTCCGGTACTTAGTGCTTGACTTAGCGCTTGCTAGGCAAGTGCTTTTGCAGATGAGCCATTCCTTCAACCTCTTTTCTTTTTTCTTTTTCTTTTTCTTTTATTTACTTATTCATTTATTTTTTGGAACAGGGTCTCACCCTGTGTTCAAACTCGTGGCAATCCTCCTTCCTCAGTCTCCTGCCTGAATGACTAGCATTGCACCTGTTTTAGTGGATAACATTATAAAATAAATCAAATTCATGATTAAAGTCATGTCAGTAACTACATTTATTAAGAAGAGAGTGCAGAAACAGAACACACCTCCTAGACAGCTCCCGAGTATTAACAATTTCTCAACTTGTTTGATGTTTATGTAAGTTTTCTTAGTTGATATTTTAAAAACTTCTTTTATGAGCAGAATACATCTCATTAAAAGTAATTACTATGCCAACATTTTTAAAAGGAGTGTATTACTTTAATTTTACTTCAAGTGTATTAGAGGAACATAATTGGCAAATATCACTGAATAGTATCTTGGCCCTCCTCAGTATAAATGAAATATTACTTAGAGGTAAAAAGTTACTGTAAAAAATGATTTTAGTCAGCTTCTGGATTTACAAAATCTCATGCCTCATTGTTCTCTGCCTATTGAATTTAATAGCAATGACTTTATGCAATTTCTAAGTTAGCAAAGCGTATATGTCCTGTTGGAGGGAAGGTGGCACTTCTAGACAAGAACAGAACAGAAAAAGAAATATTGATTTAGTCCCCCAAGACAAACTCCACTCTCACATTAAGGAAGTAGGAATGCTTCATTCAAAAAAAAATATCTGTAAGCTATGTACTTAATTACAAGAAGAAATATTTATATATATAATATAAATAATATAACATATAACATATAATTATATACATTATATTGTGTATTATATGATATGCTATATATGATGTAATGAGATATATATATATATATATATATATATATATATATATATACATATATTTTGCACACAGACCAGCAACTCAGAGCAAGAAATAGTACTGATCAAAGACAACTTACTCACCTGCGGTTTGTTACAACTCTCTGAGCATGTTAAGGATAGCTGTTAGGGGCCATAAGGCATGGCATAGGAGGTGAAGGCAAGGCCCTGGGCTCGATTCCCCAGCACCGCATAAGCTAGGTGTGGTGGCACATGGCTGTTGTCACAGCACTTTGGAGGCTGAGACAGTGGGAGGCCAAGCTGGACTCCATAGTGAGTTCAGGGCAAGCCTGGGCTATAGAGTGAGACCCAGTCTCAAAAAAGAAGAAGGAGGAAGAGGAGGAAGAGGAAGAGGAGGAGGAGGAGGATGAACTCCGGCTAGTTGCACTGCCAGGATGGCAGGAAATCATGTCATGATCTATGCCTCGAAGAGTTCACAGATTGGGCATGGAGCAAGTACCTAAAACTGTAGTGGCAGCGTCTGTAAATACCATTAACGAAGCCTACGTAAATCCAGTCAACCGTAGGTAAGAGACTTTATTCTAAAGTGTGACCAATGATGAAAGATAAGGCACTGGAAGCTTCCCTGGTCTATGACCATGGAATTGTTTAATAAAAATATGAAGATCGTGTCAGATAAGATATAATTTCACTGTGCCTTCTTTTTCAGTTATCAACTATCAGATATTGCAACGATTATCCTTTTAAAAACATATTTTCCATCCTTCCGCTCAATGGCTGTGCTTCGACGTCATCCATAAACATCAGCTATAGCAATGGTAGAGGCATGGCTTCCGGCCAGCCACACACGATTGCGTCCATGATTCCCCTCTCAGTTCCCTCATATTTTTGTCACTTATTTTCGCTCTCACACTCCATTTACCTCTTTGCGTTTGGAGAAAAC
The DNA here is from genome assembly GCA_004027205.1 of Ctenodactylus gundi. Classification (NCBI taxonomy): domain Eukaryota; kingdom Metazoa; phylum Chordata; class Mammalia; order Rodentia; family Ctenodactylidae; genus Ctenodactylus; species Ctenodactylus gundi. The sequence continues at coordinate 8,630 of PVKB01002730.1, read as the reverse complement.
TTTTCTTAGGAGTAGTTTCAGGAACTCCTTTGGTCTTAGGTTCACGCAGGCTATACACTAACATTTCCTTATATAAAATTTGGCTTCATAATAATCATTCCCTTTGTAGAGGCCTCGCGAAGACTTTTTCTTTTCCGTGTGGTGTTCTGAGATTAATGAGAATGGTGTCTGCATATTTGTGTCGTTGCCAGACGACATCACTTATCTGAAGCCGGTGTCAGGGTCCTGTGACAATTAATCACCTCTCCAGACCCTGGAATAAAATCTACATTGTATACTCCTTGGACTGAAGAGAGAGAAAGGGAATGGTGCGGTTTGGGGCTGCTTCTCATCATTAATTTTCAATTATGACTACAAGAACCATCCGAATTAGGCCCCATGTTAGAGGCCAAAGGGCAAAAAAATGTCCCCAGGGAAGATTAATAGGTGTGGCGTGGATGAGGGGAGCCTGGGACTGGAACTCTCTTCTCTCTTTAAAAAAAATATATAAAATTTCTCACAGGGCAGTGTAAAACATATCAAGCAGAAAAATGTCACCTATAAGGTAAAATAAGAAGACTTTTAAAAGGTATAGATAAAAATACGTAAGCCACACTTTTGTTTAGAATTAAAATTGTGGAGCCATTTTTTTATTTACTAGTTGTTTCCACTTTTTTTAAAAAAAGTTTACTGCTTCTTCACTTTTACTGACACTTTTCTTTGAGCCAAAAGAAAAATTTTCATAGCCTTCAGAGGCCTGTTCAGGAGTCAGTCCTTCTGGTGTGAAATGCGCAAGCCCAGGAGAGCATTGCCTAAAAGAAGGAGAGAGAAGATTAAAATATATATATATATATATGGCCCCCACCATTCTTACACCCAAAAGAATCTGAACAATGAAAAGTTAACATTACATATGATGTTTTGCATTTTGGAGCATTGTTAGCTGACAATATTTTATTCATTTATTTATAATTTTACTTTGGTAAAAAATTCACATGACATAAAATTTAACATTTCTTTTTTATAAATACATGAATTCCAAATTCCATGACACATTAGAACCATGGGGTTTGGGGAATCAGTGAGCATCTATGTGCACCCCTTTTGCAGAGGTTCACCCCTTTCTTACCTGACTATTGCCTCTCTTTCTACCCTGATATACATTTTGGGCCCTTTTTATGGTATTATTTTTGTGCATTTCACATTTTATGCTCTCAATTTTGTATAAATCTCATTTTTCAACTAAAGTAATAACTAAAGCTCTAGAAACCAAATCACGTGCTTTGTATTATAGGCTAGCGGGGTATAGGTCAGATTCTATTTTCAGTTCCCAGACTCTAAAATCACTTTATAGGGCATTTTCGTATTTTTGAATCATCAGGGGTTGGATATTAAAGTGTTTATTTGAAGTCACATTTTTATAGAATTACAAAGGTTTTATTTTACTAACTGAAAACTCCCATATGTACACACATATTCTATGTGATATAGGTTGTCAGTATATTTTTGATGGTCCTTCTTCCTGCTTAATTCTCTTGCCTACTTTCGTCGGAGAATTAATTTCTTATTAGCAATGTGTCGGATTAGGTAATACATATATTGAACTTATAAACTTTAGTAAGTCAGTTCATTCTATTTCTACTTGTTCTTAGGCATTCACAGAATTTCTTTAAGGATATTGGATCCCAAATAAAGATGAACCAAAAACTCCCCAAAAATGACCTCCGTTCATGGCCCTTTGACCTCAAAAATTAGAAAAGTGGGAAACAGTTATTATTTCATCAATCCCCCATATTCTGTCTCCCCAATGTTTTTCTAATACATGTCATCTCTGCTTCTTTATAATCTTGAGTACACATGAATTGTGAAGGTTCGAGTCCGATTATGGTGCTTCCAGATTCTAGTATAAGCACATTTCTTTGAGACGTGGTATTCAATAGCGTGACAAAGCTTTGAAAGTGCACTGTATCCACCTCTAAAGTGTCGCTGGAAACTGTGACCCATGCTCACACAAGGCAAGCCCGAATGTTGATGCTTCCATAAAACTTTCATGAGATGTTTTCTCTTTTATGTCTGTTTAACTCAGGGAACATGTAGCTCATGTATGTATAGGGAAGTTCAAACAAGTAGTTAAAATCGGCTATAAAAGGTAAAACTCAGGCATAAGAAGACATTGAAGATTTTAATGTTTACCTTTGAAGACTGCAATACCTAATGTGTAAGATAAATAACCTACTTCTTAGGGTTTTATTGTTGTTGTTGTTGTTGTTGTTGTTGTTGTTGTTGTTGTTTACCTTCTACAGTAGAAATTTCTCCCCCTAAGCTACACATACATGTGTTTTTAACTGCAGCATCAATCGGAAAACATTCTAATAGGGTATTCAATTCTTCAGAAAAAGACTTCTCCATGACTGATCAAAACTTTGCAATACAGTCCAGGCCTGAAACCATTAACTTTGTTTTATATTCTCATTCCGGATTTCAATTTGATCTAGATGTCTGATTTTTTGAGTAATAATTCTGGCTTGGGAGATGAAAATGGCAAATTTCATGAAAAATGATCCTGTATTTGTGGAATGTTCAGTCTTGTTTTCACGGTTCATTATTGCTCTTTTATATTGTTAAGTGTTTGTCACCAAGTGGGCCTTTCTAGTAGTATAATACCCAAGGAAAAACACTGGAAATCAGGAGAGTTACATGGTAAGTGGGTTAGAGGAAATCCCTCATGGAGTGGCCAAAGCACGTGTTAAATTTCAAATTTGATGAGAGTGACACTAGTCTTTATTTATAGCGACAGCTGCTTGTAACCTGTGAAGACAAACTAGATTAAGAATTTCCTGATGTTTTTGCTCTGCAGATCATGTGACAGGAAGACTTCTAGATTTAGATATTAAAGCAGAAAATATTAATTCAGCTTTCCCCTCACCTCTAGGAGTCAGGTATGGAGGCTGATGGCTGAGAGCACTGGGTGGAGTCATTGGGCCTAGTTATAAAATTTAGCCTACCCTTGCTTACCGGACTTACCTTGGAGAGTTAGTGGATTTTTATCAGCCAGAATTAATTTATTCAATGTGAAGGGGGATGCAAGAGAAAGAAAAGAAATGAAAAGAAAAAGAAAAAAGCAGAATGTTTGAATTTTTATTTTATTTTTTAAAAATTTACAGGAAGAGAGAAAAATAGGAAGGAAGAAACAATGACAGGAAGGAAGAGAAAAGGAGTCACAAGAAAGGAAAACAATGAAAATCTATAGGAAGAAAAAAAAAGGGCAAGGAACAGACCAAAAGCAAACCACAAAATGTCTAAATACTAAGAAATATGACACATTGGCTAACTCCTGCCTCCCAAATTCAAATTATGATCTGGGTTTTACAGCCTGTGTGACTCAGGGAAAACTACTAATACATGATGACCTGGTGGGAGCTAAGTAATTATCTGCAGCGCAGACTTAACGTGGAACTACTTCATAAAATTTATTTATAATCTTCGAGGGAGGTAGAGGTGTTCAGAACAGTGCTAGGCACTTACTAAGTAACATTTATTGTTATTTTAATGTGTTTTCCATAGTCCTAGCGACCACCCCGAGTACTGTTAGAGACACTTTAAGGCAGTTAAAAACAGTTGGGGGGTGGGGTCCCTGATGCCTGGTCTCTTCTAGGTTCTTCAGGACCACAGAAAACTTGCATCCCAGAGATGACAGACACAAATCCCACCTCTCTTATTCCTTCTCATATATTCTGCTCCTTTGCAAGATACATATTTGTAAACATCCTGGTCTTCCGCCAAGAGGTTTGGCTTCGGTTAAAAGTGGAATTATACACTCCTTATATTTGAAAAATTTCAACTATAATACCACAGAACATCACCTTATTTGGAAGAAGAATAAAGCTTGTCACAGATGTCATTAATTAATTTCGGATGACTCCTTACTAGGATGGGGTGGGTTCCTAATCTTTTTTTGTGACTTGAGATCTGAAGTAAAAAAGAAAATTTGGGCACAGAGGTAAATAAAAAGGAAGATATTAAGTACAGTTTGCAATTATAATATCTTACTAGAAATCCAGAAACACTGATAATGTGAACAAAATCTAGAAAAAATGCAAAGGATACCTTGTTTTTCACAGTCTTCAGACAGATCTAGATCTATCAACAACCTGACCTCTCAGTTCTGTCCTCCAGAAAGGTGAGACAGTAGTTTTTGTTGTTAAAGCCATGCTATTTGGGGTATTTTGTTGGCACAATTCTTAACAAACTAGCACCATCACTGAGTAGAAGAGTTGCTCCCTATGAGGCTTGTGTAAGTTTATGGTCATTGGATCCACCTCATTTCTAGAACTATCTACTTCCAGACATGGTAATAAGATTGCTTTATGATCCATGATACTGCAAAATTACTTTTTCAGTGGCTAATTTTTTTACCTATTTGTGAGAAAGATGTGTAGCAAGTTGCTTGAGCCCTCTAACTAGAAGAACTGCCCACTGCTAGGACTGTCACGTGGTTCCACTTTCTACAGCCAGAAAGGCAAAGGATATAGCAGAAAGATGATTGGCCACATCAGCTTTGTTAGCACTGTCAAATGTAAATGCACAAACTTGAGGAAATTGATTAATGCCTTACTTACCTTATTGATAAACAAAGATGAAAAATGTGAAATTTTAGACTAGAAATGAAAGCATACATCTGTCAGTGCTGCGGAATTTATTGAGTACCTGCCTATAAACACAACATCATCACTGGACTAAACAATGGCTAAAGCAGAGTTTGATTGGGAGCAACCAAGGCAGGAGGAGGAGATATGTGTGCGCTAACATAATAACAGTATGCAGTGAGAAATACTTGATTAGAGTTGTTGAAAGTTCATTGCGAACTCAAAAGTTTTAAAAAGAAGAGGCTGGTATCATCTAGGCATTGGCTGGAGGATAGGAATGGCAGGCTTCAAAAATACTCCACGCGGTTAGTTTGTGTGACTTCATACACCTTAGGATGTTTGAACTGACCCTTGAAAAATGAATGACAATTTACCAAAGAGAGGAAGGCTGGTAGAAGTACCAACATGGGCACAGGTGTGAAGGAGTGCTGTTGGGAGGTATATGGCTGAGACAAAAGGCGTGCGTGTGAGCAAGAAGAGGGACATGATGCTGTGAAGCGAAGAGATGGGTTTAAAGGCTGCACACCTGGACAATTTGTATCATTAAAAATGAACATTCCTATTCTTCAAGTTTGAAAAAAGAAAAAGTGAACTTTTCTTTAGTTGTGTTTTAAAGCTTTCCACAGAGCAATTCTTAAATACATCTCAGCATTTCAGCAACAACTTGTTTTTCATGACCAGATTTCTCAATCGGGCAAAGACGGCAGCCCTCTGACTCTAGGGCCCCTGTCGGTGACAGGTAGAAGGGCCACCAAATCCTAAACACTCTCACTTCTAAAACTCCACCAGTTCTCAAACTCTATGTGTTCAAAACTGCATAAAACTAACAGCTTCTTTAGTCTGAGATATGCTATACAACTAAAGCTCTCGCTTGGTCATCAAGCAATTATTCCAGTTATGTTTTTATATTTTGACACCTTCTAAGACTTTTATTCTTGTACTTTTCCATGTCTTCCACTTCTGAGGATATTTATAAGAACCGTTGTCATAAGCATGACTCAGTATGGCCTGAAACACACAGACGTGTTCTATTACAAATGAATTCCTGATGTAGGACACAGATACAAAATCAACTATGTTATAGGACACATATGTATAGGTTGACTAAGGGTTGTTGAGCATTGAAAGTGGACATATATCATACTGGCTGCTTCAAATGTGTTGCTTTCATTAAATATTATAACATGTCATAGTTTGAAACTGGAATGTCTCCTCATGTCTCTGTGTTGAAGTTTAGTTCTCATCCAGTAAGCTGGAGATGGTGGAACCTTTCAGAGGAGGAGCCTAGTGGGAAGAAGTTAGGTTATTATTGACAGACTCTTGAAGCTTGCATCTTGATTGTTTTGTGTTTTTTGAGTCAGGGTTTTGCTCTGTAGTTCAGACTAGTCCTGAACTTACTAGTGTATCTTAGGCTGGCCTCAAACTCAGTAAAATCCTCCCGCCTTACATCCAGAGAGCTGGGATTACAAGGATCTACCACCACAGCTAGTGTGTGCTGCTGAAGATCACTTAGTGATCCCTCTAGACTCAGACTCGGGAAGTCTTTATTGGGACCTGTACCCCTTGTCTGTCTTTTTTTTCTTCCCAACTGTCATGAGATGAACAATATTCCTCTGCCGCACAGTCCTGCCATGAGGTTCTACGTGGGAACAAGCCGCAGACAGCAGGGCCAAATGGCCTTGGGCGGGAAGCTCAGAGACCCGAAGGTACAATAATACTTTCCTTCTTACAAGTTAACTATCTCAAATATTTTAAAAATTAGTAAAAATCTAACACACAGTAATGCCTACTGTCTTATTTAGCACACAAAAATTAATATGCCGAAGACATATGATTGCATTTTGATTTGGCTTCGAAGCTAGCTTGCTATATAGAAGTCTTGACATTGAAGAATATCCCATAGGCTCGCACACAAAAAAGAATTACTTGGTTTAGCACGCAGTGGAATTGTAGCCATTCAATATTGACCTTCCATATGGCTAGCTTACAAATCAATGACACCTCACATCAGAATAACAAAACATATATGTATATTGCTTGATATTACCAAATATTGAGACAAAATTGTTTTAGCATTTCATTGCCTTATAACTATCACAACTAATAGAATTATTAAATAGCTTCACAATTTATGTAACAAATATACAGAATATAATTAGTCCCTAGGTTATAAGCAGGTATGTATTGAGTGACTACTTACCACTTACAAGTCTTATACAAGTAATTCTTTGTAATTTAAAGCTACATAATTTCTATCTTAAAGGTAAGATAATTGAAGCACATCGAGGTTATCCAAATTTGTCAAAGAGTATGACATGGCAAAAAAAATAATAACATTCGTTCTGTTTAAAAATTATTAGTTAAAAATAATACTTGTGCATTCAGTAAGAAACCATTTGAAATATAAGGTATGCCAGTTCAGGTCCTCTTTTCTTAGAAATAAAAGCAATTGATTGAATTTCTTCTGTTTGTCAAAAAAGCATAAATGTTAGACAAATACCAGCGATTCTTGGTACATTCCCCAGATTCATTTTGAAAATACGAATCTGTTCCCCTTGACAATTTACTCTTGTAATGGAAGAGTGCATGAAATCTACCCAAAATTTTATATTCATTTCTCAAGGAAAGATTTGAGTTTGAGAAAGTTGGTTTTCTGCTTAAAAATGCAAATTGCTGGCCAAAAAATGATTTCATATAACATCTCCTCTTTATAGTTCAGGGCTTGATAAAATCTCCCCCTTATAGTTAGGGGATTTATACATTTTTATTAAGATTAGAAACAATGTAGAAAATATAACTTCTTTTTTCTTATGAGAAACCACAAGTCTCTGAACAACTGCAATGAGTGGGTCTCAATTCTTCAGTCTGAACTTGGAGAGCTCCACTATCACTGAGCTACTTGCTAAAACTTGCAGGAAATAGTATATACATAGAAAGTTAAATAATCTCTCTCTTGCTCTGGGTCGTTTGAAGTTAAATCCCCTGGGACACAGCCCTAAGCAACAAGTCTGCCTGTAGGCTTTAATATGACTGGATCAAAGAGCTTATTAGAATGAATAACTTGAGAGGATTCAATAGTTACATTTCCTGAACCTATAAAAACAAACTAAAAATATGAAAGAAAGAAAACAGTCCCTAAATCATAAGGGAACAGGTTAGGAGACAACATGCCTCCTGCTTCCTTCAATCACAGGAAAGAACAACATGGTGATAATTATAATCTCTTACATGTGCTCTGTTTCCCTGAGCCGTTGACAGACCCTCTATAGTATTTACACACATGTGACATCTTTATGAACCTATTTGAACAAAGAGAACATTATTTAAAACATGTTTACTTTGAAATAATTTTGATTGACAGAATAACAACAATAACATATAGACTCTTTAAATCTTCATGTTGCTATGGCTAATAACATTTATATACCCACATCATATTTATTAAACCTAAGATATTAACAATGCTCTGATATTTACTAATTAAACTATAAGTTAATTTCAAATTTCACCCACATTTTGCAAAACTATTTTCTGCCATCTCATCTTGTGTAATACATTTCACATTTCTTTTACTTTCTTCCAAACAATAAAAATTCAGTAATGCATATTTTAATTTTTTCTATTCTATTTTCTTTCTTCTTTTTTCTTTCCTTGAATATTTGTGTCTTTTTTCTGTTTATCTCTTATAAATTTGACATTTTTGGAGTGTCCTTGTCAGTTTTGTTTAGATAGTTTAGATCCTTCTTCTTCTTTGTGTGTGTGTGTGTGTGTGTGTGTGTGTGCGTGCGTGCGTGCGTGTGTGTGTGTGTGTGTGTGTGTGTGTGTGTGTATGTCTTACTGGGGGATTATCTGATCCACGATGCTTTTCCACGATTGGTCAAGGGTTAGAGGTCCTTGAGGGAGAATGACAGGTGACAATTATGATAAATTTCTTGTTGTATAACAGTAGGATCGTGATGATATGGTTTATTACTAGTGTTATTAACCCTAATCACTTGGATTAAG